>JAODKC010000048.1:2249298-2290037 GCA_026777985.1 Mormyrops attenuatus | reverse complement strand
GGGGGGAGGACTGGGTGGGGGGGCGACTCCCCAAAACGAAAGGATTTTAGACCCCACTTAATCTGGCTTTAGAAAGAAACTCTGCCTGATCATATTGGACCTCAGCTCAGTCCCAGTGTGTTAAGCACTCCTAGTACAATCAGCTCTGGGCCGGCACACTTCTCTATCAAGGTTGTTTTGGTTCTTCAGCCCAGACTTTTAAAATGAAACCTGGGTGTATGTGTACATGACTGGGAAAGAGCCCCTCCCCTTGCCCCGCCCCCTTCTGGGTGAACTGCCACACCCCTTCCGAGACAGACAGCGTCCAGTTGGTCAAAGGTCCAGCGTCCCTAAAAAAATCGACAAACTAGAAGGCTTGATAGAGAGAATCAGGTTTTCAGCCACATAATAAGATGCACGAAAGGTTAAAATATATATCCCCGACACTGCAGCAAAACGAGACCGACAGCGCCTCCGTCCCAAATGCGAAGCTTTTTATCGGGGCACTGGGTTTATGCAAGACTAAGCTTTTATCCTCTAGAGGGAAGACTCCAGAAATAAGCTGCAGCAAAATCGTGACGCCTTGGATGGGTGCTTCAAAAAAAATAATAATTCACTGTCAGGAAAGCTTAACCGCTGATTTGACTCAACATCAAGCTGCCCAAAGTTTATCTAGAACAATCCCCACACTATGTGGAAGAAACATCATTACCCATAATCCTCTGGGTCATATAACTATAATGCTACACTAACTCAGCAACCCATTTACTAGTATTATTATTTATTTTATTGTTTATTTTTTTTTTACTTTTGCTGCAGTGGAAACCATGCACACAGTTTCAGGATAGAAACACATGCAAGTTTACTCTTTTTTGGCATCTTGTGTTTAAAAAATAAAAAGTCTCAGTAAGCCTTCAAGAGATCTTCAAAACATCTACTCCTCCCATCTCAAAAAAAAAAGGGGGGGGGGGACACGGGCGATGCGTTTAGCCTTCCTGCGCACTGGGCCACCAAAAAAAAAAAAAAAGCCAGTGTGAGTGGAGTTAGCAGAGCAGAGGTGTGCAGGTCCTGTCGTGGGCCTGTGGCGCTAACTGCGTGTCTAGCACTTGTCAGAATAGCAAGCCACACCTGACACACCAAACTCTCAGCCTGAGAAGCTCTCTCTATGCACTGCAGGCCCGCAGGAACTGCACACGTCTGAAACAGACTCCCACAACAGTCTCAGCTGGCTATGAGCAGCAGCACTGGGTCTTACAACACGACAGTGCTGTGCCACCCAGTACCGTTCACGGCCCAATAGGAATGTCTCGGGTGGCCTCAGGTCTGCCCCTGGAGGTGGTTTTGCTGAAGGCCAGGCGTACCTCCGCCAGCCTGCCTCTCCACTTCCTCCCGCACCACCGGAGAGGTCAGGTGAACAGTGAGGCTCAGCGCCGGCTCCTTTGTGCTCTTCACCACAATGGCGGCCTCGCGGATGCATTGGATCACCTCGTACTTCTCCTCTGTGATGGCCTGTGGGGGAGGGGGCGAGGAGATCAGCATCCATCCCAGCCAGGTGGGAGAATCCTCGACACAGACGGAAGCCATACCTTCAACTGCACGGAGAGGTTCTCCGCGACCTTCTTGAGAAGAGAGATAGTTGGTTTGTCCTTACAGAGCAGAACCAGCTCCAGGTCCAGGTCCCCCTTGAGCAGGAGACCTTTGGCAACTAAGCCCACCCTCATCACGCCCCGCAGGGATCGAGTGACCTGCTCCGAGGGCTTCGACTCACTGCTGAAGGGGAAGAATACAGCTCTGTCTCTCTCACTCCAGAGAGCCGTGCGTATTCAAGTTTCTGATGCAACCACTCAATTTCACAGTCGGCACGTCCTTTAAAATTTTTCTGAAATACCGATATCTTGCAACAATTGCCTACATCTCAAACATAATTCATTTTACTCAACTATAGTGAAACTAATTCAAATATGGCGGCAGCATTAGACCGGTACTAAAACCATATCTATAGCCTGAAGTCCGACTACAACAAATATGTTAAGCGCTGAAATGAAACTCATGGTAGATGAGAAGCTCTGTGGACTGATTCAGAGATTAGTTGGAAGATGTAAAGATCGTACGCGCCCACATGGTACAAGGAGTATTACAAAGCATGATACGTTTTGATTTAGTGGGCAGCGATGAAGTCACAGAGATAGTGCTACACGATCATCACACGTGCGAGAGAGGAGAGAGAGGAGCCCCCCACCTTTCTTTGTCATCCTCGGGCCCCTCAGCATCCGCACTGTTGGACTTGCCAGCTAACTTCTCCTGCTCATCCAACCAATCGGAGACGGCCTTTAGGGCACGCTCAGTGTGGGACACCATGTTCTGCACGGCCTCCAGCTCCTCCTGCGTGGGGTACACCGCAGCGTGCCTCGCCATCACGTGGCGGTCGTCATTCACGAAGATGCGCATGGGCCGCTGGCGGAAGGGCGGAGGCTGCCAGAGGGCCGGGTGATGGATTGGATGAGGAACCGATGGAGATGGGAGAATCCACAGGGATCAGGCAGGAATTTAATGGCTTGCCTGAATGCACAGCTTGTTTACACTGTACACAGTCATACACACTTAATATAGGCATACAATAAATACTGTGCTTGCAACTTAAGCCAACCATCAGTAATGCAACATGTGAAAAATAAATAAAAATAAAAATGGCATACCATGGCTGTTCCGGCTGTCCTTGGAGGCACGTGGGTGGCAGCTATATGAAGACGGTGTGGCAGGGCCCCCTCGCGGTGGACACAATCGTGCAAGCACAAAAGCTAAAGGTTTCTGAAAATAAAGACTGTCCCAACAAGCACAAGCAGCTTTAAAAATACAGTAACTGAATGTGACAGATACATTAAACGCGCCACAACATCCGAGAACTAAGATTTCAGTTTACAGAGATTGTAACCTTTTAACAGTAGCATATCATATAAACGAGCCGCCTGTCTCAAAACATAAACATCACTTATTATGATTGTAAATGTTTCTGGTAGATCGCAGGCCATCGTACATGCAGGCGATCGTCAGAGTCACGTTGTCACAGTTGTTGGACAGCTAACTACTGCTGCCAAATCAACTCATAAAGGGAGGAGGACCGCAAAACTGACTTCCCTTTAAACACATTTCCACACACGAAACAAGACCATCGACAGTCAGAATCTGACAGATCGCCTGGAGAGCATGACTAACTGGATATTTTATTAATCATAGCGTTTCGCGTCAGGATCAATGCACCCTCGGAGCCCCACCGACCAAAACACAAACCGAACGAGGTCGGTCTCCAGGCCGCCATTTTACTGCCGCCGCCTCTGCGGTGCAGGTACAGCGAATACCGGCCTGCGACGCCCGCAGACTCGCAGCTTCCACCGTCAACTCGGCGTAACATGTGCAGCAAAGTGCAAAAGGCGGCGCGTGCGATGGGGCGCGTGCAAAAGCGCCGCAACGAACGGGACGGGCGGCCGCCTGAAGCTAATGCAGAGCTGCAACGACTATTTTCGCGTACTTTGCTAAAAAAAAATATATAATACTAAATACTGACGCATGCGATTCCGCGGTAAATGTCCGTTAATTAGATGTGTATTAGTGCATATAGTGATAACCACGTACGTTTGTGAACGCAAAGCCGTCGTATCCAGCCCAAACAAAGAAGTTGACTAAGGAGGATGAACCTAAGCGCTACGGGGCGGTTGCCACTGCGCAACTAGCTGTAAATCATAGCTGCCCAGACATTCAGTTCGTGCAGGCTTGGCATATTTCACTTAACTGCGATATGCATTTGCGGAGTGTTACACAAACGTTTCATTAGTCCTTACTGTTAAAGCGAAATCCGTCCCTCGGCCCCCAACCATGTAAGAAATGTACATCCGCTACTTTAACAGCACGTCATCAGTGGGCGGGAACTCTGGGCTGAGGAAACTAATCTCTCACATGATTGGTAGAACTGGGTTTTTCCACCCGTTTCGTCCAATCGGAGATGCTGTTACAACGAGATCCTTACGGCAAAGCGGACACCGGCAATTAGAGGATATTTACTAGTTATGGTCCGTTATTTCCATTCCCAAAGTGGAAACATTTTTGTGTTCATATATGGAAACCAATTCAGCCATCATATACTGAAGTCTGCAAGAGAAACAAAAAATCGTGAGGTTCTACGGGGTGCTGTAAAGCCGTTTGGGGACTAATACAATTTTAATGGTAATATAGTAGTTAACATAATACACATTCCGCGATGAATTTCTGGTCTCCATCGTAACATTTTGGCGTACTTAAGCTCTCTGAAGTGCATGAGAACTAAACTCTTACTGGAAACTTGATGGCATTTGCAGTTCCTACATCCTGGAGAGAGACGACCGACAAGCGACAGGTCGAGCAGGTGATTTTATTAATCATTCTGGCCACTGACAGCCTGAAATGACTTATTAGAGTGTAATTTGGTTTTCATTATCATAAATGCTGTTACTGCAGGGGAGCTGAAGTCGTTCTTGATGTGTGATCAAGAGGCAATGGTCATGATTGCGATAACAGTGTGTTGTGCCAAACTTGGCTTGAGAAACAACAATTAAATTATCGTATATTCAGCATCTTTATTCTTGCATTAGGATTATTTTGCTTCCCAGATAATTGGGAAAATGGACAATAAATATGCATACATAGTATTTTCAAGAAAATGTAGAAGGACTTTGTTCATATATTGAACAGTTACAAACACCAGCTTTGTAATGCTTAAACAAAAACAAAGAACTACTCAGACATACACAACCTCCAAAAATACATGAAGTGACAGAAAAATGTGCATGACTGAGATGCAGTCAGCTTTGTAGGGTCAGACGCATTCCTAACAACAATCTTCTTGTTAATCCAAGCAGGCCAGGTTTAACAGGCACTGCAGGCAAATCAAATCCCCCACCCCCAGCAGCTGTGATGGAATTATAGAACAGAAACTTTCTGACACAATAACAGAAAAATGTGAGAATTCAGGCTTCAAACAGATATCTATAAAGCAGACAGAAAATCGAATATATTGAAGAAGAGATGGACACTGACATGAGTTACAAAAGAGAACATTACACTGGGAATGTGGCCATTAAGAATGAGACTTTCAGACAAGAAGATCAGTTGGCAGTATTTTGATACCTACACTATTAAAAAAAGTGCCAATTTGTACCTTTGAGGGTACAATTACTTGTCACTGGGGCTGTACCATCAAGGGTCTTCTAATTGTACCCTAACTAATTTAAATGTAAATGTAAGGTAAATGTACATTTTAGTCCAATTTAAGGTGCAGTACTGGACCCTGAGAAATATTTTTGTACCATTGGGGTACATTAATGTTGTTTGTACCACTGGGGTACATTAATGTTGTTTGTACCACTGGGGTACATTAATGTTGTTTGTACCTTGGGGTACAAAACTATGCCAGGGCTGTGGCCTTTTTCCTGACTGTGTAGGAAGCCAACATCCTTCAAGGATGAAGTGAACGTCTGTCCCTGCCACCACTGCCAGAGAGGTGACACTCCCGTAAGCGCCGGGCCGCGTGCTGCTCCCAGGTCCGCTTTAAGGAGGACTTCTCCAGACCCAGAAAGGAGCTGACTTCCCAGCGATGGGAGGTGTTCTCCCTGAGGTTTGCCGGCTGATTGGTGACCAGGCAGATCTTCCTCAGCACGGCTCGACGGAGGAGAATGTAGACCCAAGGGTCCAGGATCTGGTTCAAGGCGGCCAGGTGCACGCCCTTCATCATTAGATACTGGTATGTTTCCAGGTCGTCCCCCAGCGATTGATTGTGAGCCCGTATTGCTGACATCAAGCCAAAAATCTGGGAAGCAGAGACAGAATTTACTCCTATTTTTAATAAAATTGACTTTCTACAGTCATATTTTTCTGAACCTCCATAGTGTCCCATAATAGCTTTTTTATACAATTCTCCACATCCAGTCCTTTAAAAATCATATATAGGTCATATAAAAGTCATATACAGATGCTCCTCTACTTACAAACTTTCAAATTACGAACTTCCAGACATACTAACGAAGAGGACTGTAAGTCCAAATTGTGTTCATTGGGCTCCCGTTTCCCGTATGCAACATCAATTTTTTTTTTCTGCGCTCCAGTTCCGCCCAGTACGACTTCTGCCCGTTACTCCCACCATGCAGCAGCGTAGCGTGTGTACTCCCAGCATCCTAGTTCTTTGTACTTGCCTATGCGCTTAAAATGATGTTGAATAACGACTTATGAACATTTCAAGTTGCAAACGGCCGTTCGTAAGTAGAGGAGCGTCTGTACTACATATTATTGCTGCTGATATATTCTATGAATATGCATTAAATGTCAAGAAGTATATTTTAATTCCAAAAACTTTCTTCACTTGGTGATTGTTGAAAGATGCATTTCAACAGAGAAACTCTTTAGGCATTTTAGTTTTTGGATGTTACCATTTTAAAAGTTTCGCATTATAATTATTTTTGAAGCTGTAAGGAAAATAGAAGAGAAGGAATCTCATTGGTGTAGAGAGAAACACACAGAGCATAACGTCTAACTTTTAAACAGGGCAGATGTTGAATAAAGGCCTCATAGCCAAATATTCCTGCGGTATTTATTACAGAAGATTTGTCAGTATTTTAGTTGACTGGCAACACTTTGCTCTGAGTATCTCATCCAAAACATTTCAGAAATGTATACTCTAATTAATTAATCTAACTTATAAAGTAATTAATTATCTTGTCCAGGAGCAAAATTGAATAGATAGTTCTGTCAGAATGCACAAGTGATACCAGAGTCACACAGTCCCTGGAGCAATTGGGGTTAAGGGCCTTGCTCAAGGGCCCAATACTGACATCACTCTGCTGGTCATGGGATTTGAACCAGTGACCGTCCGATCACAGGCAGACAAAATATTACACCAGCATTTGCTTGGAGATAAGGGACCAAATTGCTGTGAAATCACATCTCGACTGCAAAGCAAAAAGCTGAAGTATGAATTGAGGCAGTCAACTATATAAACATAAATATAAACATATAAACAACTAAATAATTTTGAAAATATGTTGCCACTTGTCCTAAATGACGTGTTTTCTTGTAAAAGTTCATCAAACTCCAGAGGGAACTGGAAATCGGCAGTGACGATATGTTTTTTCAAACCGCATATTTGAGATACTGGAATATGTTGATTTATGGCATCTGCAATTGAGCCGCGAATGAGCAGCACATATAATAAACAGAAAAAATCACCGCTTCCTTTTTTGCTTAGATATCAGCATGAGTAGAGAGTGAATGGAAATTCTGAGAGTATCTATAGAAATCCTTATCAAACGACAAGAATGTGTCAAGGCTAGTAATGCTCATACTCACCAGCAGGGGGCTCCAGCAGATGCAGGACGTCACCATTATGCCCACCAGTTGTACCACCATCTCGATGTCGTGGGACTTGGTGAAGTGGCAGCCGCGGGGTTTCCTGCGCAGCCTCGCCCACACCAGTGTGAGCCCACTGATCGTATTGCAGACAAACGCCACGGCCAGGGACGCCAGACCCAGCCCCGAGAAGAGCAGAACAAATGCCAGGTCGTGGGGCCCGACGTCCTTCAAGACACTGATAAAGCACCAGGTTCCTGGATACTGGTAGGTGTAGGAACCCAAACTGAAGATGGGCATGAGGGCCACACACAGTGCCGCCAGCAAGATGCCGGACAGGCAGAGTTTAGTGCGTGCAGTGCTGACCAGCGAGGCGTGCAGGAGCGGCCTCGTCACCCCCAGGCACCGCTCCACCGCCATGGAACAGCCCAGGAAGAGCGGGCAGAGGCCGAAGAAGACCATGCAGCCACCCAGGAAGCTGCAGGTGGAATCCGGGGAGTCGAGTCCAGCCTCAAGCAGGTAGAGCCGCAGCACCATGGCCCCGGCGACGATGTGGCCGACCAAATCGGTGGCCACCAGAGAGCTGGCAAGCAGCAGAAAGGTGGCTTTGGAACGCCGGTGCATCCGGTAATAGGCCTTCACCAGGATGACCAGCGCCAGCACGTTAGAGAGGATGCCGAGCGTCATGTAGAGTCCCGCCAACGTGGGGCTCCTCTGATCCAAGCTGGGCACCTCCCCCGTCAGGTTGTCCCGCTGGGCGGCCATTGCAGCCAGGCCCCCGCGACTCCGGTTAGAGAGCGGCACGGGGGGCGAAGGGCCCGTCATGTTTCAGTGATGCACGGCTAGTGTGGCTGGACGGTGCGGGTGAGAAACGCCATGGGGAAGCGGGGGAGCTGGAGAGAGGCAGACAGCGAGTTTCAGCTGGAGACGACCAGACATTCAACAAAAACAGCAGCTACTTCCACTTTCTGCAGCTGTTTCATATTACAGATGCTGCACAGTCATTCTTAGTTCTCAACCGCAAAGCACGATTTACTCTCCTTGTCCAAAGTTGGCTACACATGTTATTAATCTCTGATAATGGTGCATTACACTTAACCTGACTTGGAATGTCTGCACACGATTTTTCTTTTCCAGCAATAATTTTTATTACACTTTTTTCATGGCTCGTTGTCATGTTTTTCACGTGTCTGCAGGAAAAAATGGCCTATCTGAATTTCCTGGGGGGCATATTTGTGCATTAACATTTCATAGGGCACCTTATCACAGCAGGGATATAAAATCTGGATGAACACTTACTTATTACTTGTCTCGTTTGATTCCGAAGCATATCTCTACTCGACAATATTCCTACTTCCGACAGACAAAGAGAATCTCAAAAGGGTTTTATTCTCATCTGGTGAGGGTCTGTTATCAGTGTGCATTCTCCACCTTCTTCACCCTCAGAAAAAGAGTAAAAACTTCTACCTTTGTCTGTCACTGGGGCTGTACCCTTGTAATATTGTACATTTTAAGGTACAGAAATTGACTCTGAGGAACATTCCAAAGGTACAAACAACATTAATGTACCATCAGTGGTACAGAATTGTTCCTCAGACTCCATTTCTGTACCTTTGGTGAGCATTTGGACACCCAGGAGGTGTTACCTGAGCTTTTGATATTGCGTTTTGTTTGACAAATTCAAAATCAACCACTGACTTCATACACTGTCAGTAAAAAATATTTGAGGGTACAATTACTTAATCACGGGGGCTGTACCCTCAAGGGTCTGACAATCGTACCCTAGTTGTAGGTAAATGTGCCTTTTATGGTACAGAATGGACTCTGACGAACATTTTAGTACCAATGGGGGTGCATTAATGCTGTTTGTACATTGGGGTTTTTCTGACTGTGTGACAGGGTTAGAAAATGATAAGATTTCACAAGGTTTCTTCATGGTGTTTGCAATGATCTCACAGGTCGGGTTGAGTCCAGTGAAACCAAGTCCTATACTCAACAAACACTCACAAAAAAACAAATACAGCAACCTAAATAAAATTTATGGTATAAGGTAAACAGTTAGCTATAGTGATAGAGTCATCAACAGACATGTGATATATGTAACAACAGGTATTGTATTAATAGTTTCATATTTTTAAAGCAGTTATTTCAGAATATACTAAATAGCAGAAATTACATCAATAATCAAGGCTGCATGTCATCACTAGAACAAAGCAATTTCAAGATTACAACTTGCTCTCTTCTAAATAACACTATAGAATAATCTTTCAATTTTTTGTGTGTTTAAATTTTACGCTGATTATTTACGCTCCGATTGTATAACAATGTCATTATTGTTATTGTTATTGTTATTGGTGGTATTATTATTATTATTATTATAAGAATAATAATTATTATCATTTATGCCAAATCGAAAAGATTACCGTTCGTAGTCGAGGACGCTTGTAGAGATTGTCCATAAGTACAGAAGCGTCCATAAGCAGCATAGCTTCAAGTCTTCAGAACTTGAAAATGTCCAATTCCACTTCAATACTCAAAAATTACCAGTGTAACGAATTACCATCCTCCAGAAGTAACACAGGAGAGAGATTGTATTCTCTAACGTCCGACGTCGCGACTGTTAGGTGGAACATTTTCTATCAAAAAGTACTACACAAAAGTAGCAACATTCAAAGCATCCACAAAAATAACACGCCCAAATATTTAGCCAGGTCTCATTCACCAGTTAATCGAGGAGTCACATCTGCTACACAGAGCCAGTATCTCCCAGATCCGCTTGGCTTCCCGTTTATACCGTCCCTCTGTTCGCCTCCGGATTTATTTAGTACCGTAAGCTGCTGTTTCAACGCCAATCAAGCCTGGAAGCTTGTTATCAAAAATTCTTTGTAAGATACACAGAGTAGTCTGTATACAAATTTAAAAGCAAAATAATTGAACGATTATGAACACTGAATTAAATATCTTCCTGTGGATGGAATCTGAAAGATCTGAAAAATTCTCGCCTCACTTTTACGTTCATTTTGGTATTATATTTCAAGAACATTATTTATTCTTCCACTGTCGCTAAAAGCAAATTACATCGGCCGCTAGTCTTTTTGGAAAGGACTTAAACAATGACAATTAAAAACACTATCGGATGAGTGTCAAAAAAACGTTATTTCTACTTTAAACCCGTCATATACCGGGAAGACGAGCGAATTTCTTCAAATCGATCTAATTTTCAACCTTTTGGACAGCATCCACGCTTGGTTTAAATGTCAGTTTGGTGACTAATAAGATCTGAGCGGCCAGGGAGGAACTATGGACATTCTTACCTACCCCCTTGCGACCATCATTTTTCATATTTTCTCCATACAAATGAATTTCATTGAGGTTACATGAACAGACGGCATGAGGTTTCGAGGTCGACAGTTTGCGTCCACGAAAACAAAAGCTGCAAGTTGTTCAAAAAACACGGAATCCTCTTGCTTGGGCATTGAAGACATTTCCGCACTTCCCAACCTTCTATTGAACATCCCCTTTTCTGTAGATTAAATAAAACACTGTAGACTATGTTGGTGATTAATTTTCTCTGGTTTTCATCCTAAAGTTGTCGGATTTCAAGCTGTCAGATTTCGTAGTAAAACAGAACCTGCTTGAAAACACGCATTATTAGAGCAGTAGATTTTCTGCGGTATAAACCAGGATTAAAACATAAATCACATTAGTTAATGTCTGCCAGTTTACGTGAGTAATACTGTAAATATCTCGTTGCAACATCAGAAAATATGCGCATTTCATTGAAAACTGTTCTAAAATACTCTCAGGTTTTATATTGAGAGAGGCATTTTTGGGAACTTCCACAATTAAACTAGAATAAAACTGGAATTTCAGCCAAGACAGCATGCAGAGAACAAACAAAGCTTAATCCTGCAGTTGACATTCCCTCCCGAAGTTTCTGTCGCTGACTTAACATCAAAGCACACAAGATGCCCTTAAACATTAATGTTGAAAAAAGGTACAAGTTGAGGATTCAAACTTGTGAGTCACCACCATGACACTGCCACCCTCCCCTGGCAGGTGTAATGGAAATGCAACTGAGAGTAGGTTATAACAACCACAACCATCCTAGCATCACATATTACTAAATCTGTTCATTAACTACATATCTTGGAAACCTGACAGAGCCTAACAAATGATCAATGTAGTTTGAGGTCTGCGGGTAGGGAAGTGTGTTTGAGGTCTGCAGTTAGGACAGTGTGTCTGAGGTCTATGGGTAGGGAAATGTGTTTGAGGTCTGCGGGTAGGGAAGTGTGTTTGAGGTCTGTGGGTAGGGTTCATTACTGCATGCGTTCTTAAGATTAGATACATACAATATGACGACTGCAACAATATTATTTCATTAGCTGTTTAGGCATGACGTTTGCACAAGCAGTGCAAAACTCACACAGAATTATAGTTAACGTAGCATCAGTCAACAAACATAAGTTTTGAGTATTATTATTATTATTAATCCAGAATTGTAATAATTCCCAAGACAAAACAATTCACATTCAATGTAGGTAGTGAAATTTTAAATTTAAAAAATTGTATTATAAAAAAATAATTATTTTCATTAATCTGAATGGGTGGGGCCAGCTGTTGATAGATCTACTGTATAAGGGGAAAATGATCCCAAGAAACAACCAGGCTGTCTGACGTCATTCTCTCAATCTGGGGAAAAAAACATTCCAAATTCCAGAGAAACGTAAACCCCAATTTAGGAAGCTGACATGCCCTGACGGGAGCCGGTGCTCCCTGTGATGAAGCTGACATGCCCTGACAGGAGCCGGTGCTCCCTGTGATTTGCCGAAAATGGTGGGTCAATCGGTCTTTTCACAATTTGAGTTAATGTGTTAGGAGTGAGTTCAAGAAACAGTAGAGCACACATGATAGCAGTGAAGAAGGGCTGGTTTTTCTAAGGTCGCCTGAAAGCCATCTTGGCGTGAAGCTGTTACAGTATATATATGCTTTATATGTGTCAGTTGTTACTGACTGTTACCTGTGTATGATATTACTACTTGTCTTGTGCATATGAAAACATGTATGAAAAAGGAAAGGTAGCATATTAAAGTTGAAGAGGTGTTACCACACGGCACGGCACAAGAGGGAAAAAGGTGATGGTTCACTAATGGTTCTAAGACAAAAAGGGGTTTGTTAAAGAAACTGAGCACACAGGGTAAAACTACAAAACAAAAGGATCACGCAGGGTCAGAAAACAAACAGGACAAAACTGAACTGACTAAAAACCAAGAAACTAAACATAACTAATGAAGAAGGAAAGACTGGGAACCGGGAAACAGAGGGAGCAGAGCTAGAATCTAAACAGAGCAGCTCGATTTGCAATAGCAGAGTGAGGAGCAGGACAAAGGCAGGCACTTAAATACACAAATAATGAGGAAGGCAGGTGTGAATCATCAAGACAATTAACCAACAAGGACAGTGCAGGGAAACAGGCCACAGGTGGAGAAACTTAACTAACAACTAACAAGCACAGAATCTAGGTAACTTTAACAAATACCAAAAATAGGAAACACTAACTACATACCAGGAAATAAACACTAGGAATTTTGATATACAGCTGAGGGTTAACGCTAGGAGGGACTAGGAACACAAACACAAGCAAAACAGAATTAAACTGGACACAAACATGATAAACAAAACTAAATCACTAGAAAACAGAAACCCAATAAACAAAACAATTGAGGCTGGCCTCGAACTCATGAGTGCAGGGTTACAGTCTTGGTACCACACACTCACTGAGGTATGCGGCAGCCTGGGGTAGAAGGAAAACATACTAGGGACCAGTATGAAGACAGAGGGAACAGGATGGCCGGCAGCACCTGCTGGCCAGACAGGTACCAAACACATAGGAAAGCGATGGACGGGCACCGACCCTGACAACAACATAAACAACCAGACAAAATCAAGAAAGCACTTGACGGTTGAACTTTCCGAACAGTATTTTGGTTCCTCAAGGGATTAAGATGTTTCCTTTGCAAGCCCTCCTGGGAATGACTGCAAACTAAAAGAGTCTAATCTTGAGATTTCCTTGGACACTCATCAGGACCTGTTACAGCACAAGTGAGCACAATGTGATCTGAACAAACAGACCATACTGATCTCAGCACACATACGCCAAGCAGCATCTTCTGGTGAGTGCTAAGGAAAGCCATTCTCGCTGAACACCATGCTGCACGCTGACTCTGGCTGCGTACGAGCAACCAGTATCATTTTCAGAAAAGCAGTTAGATTGAACAGAGCCTTGTGGGCGAAAGGCAGGGAACAACCCGGGATGGGGCAGCAACCGATCGCAGGGCACACTCACACCATTCACACACACCTACAGGCAATTTGGCAGGTCCAATTAATCTCAGCATGTTTTTGTACTGTGGGGGGAAAGCGGAGCACATGGGGGAAACCCCACGACGTCAACAAGCCGACTCCATACGCGTGGAGCCACGGTAGAGGCTTGAACTTGGGTCCCAGAGGCATGAAGCGACAGTGCTAGCCACTGCGCCGCCATGGTAAGAGTAAAGGTGACAGCAATATAACTTTTTTAAACTAGTATAATCTGGTGTTATTATTATAAAGCAGAGACACAAAGTGGGCTGTAGTTCAGCAAAATTATGCAATGCCAGCCATCTTTTGCCAAGCTGGTTTAACCTCTAAGGAAACGACCCAGATGTTCAGTACAGCGAAGGCCTTTGTCTGGTTTGCTCATTGATACAGAAGCACTATTTATTACAAGCAACAGGCTTCTTACGTGCGTTTAAACCAGTGGTTCCCCACCTAGTCCTCTGGGACCCCCCCGACCACATTGCTCCAGCCTACCACCCCCCACACCTGTACCAGCTTGATGACATGGATGTTTGCTTCAGTTGTGGGAGGGGGCAAAAATGTGGACTCTCTTCAGTCCCCTGCAAACAGAAAGACAGGAGATTGATAAAATGATTTGCACGTCCCGGCAATGACACCATGTAACCATGTGGGTCAGTGAACCATGTCGGAAGGGGCTCCCTGATTCTAGTTTGTGGGCTAGGCAGGCTACCACTCAGAAGTACAAGATGGGGAGGGGGGCGAGGCTGGGCTGACCTCAGGTCGCCCCATGGGAAGCCCGAGGTGGGGGGAGCGGGGGATGTATCAAAAAGTCACCTCAACTTTATACATTACCAATGCAATTAGAAAAATCAGTTTTAAAGGTTATCTTTAAAACTGTTATATGTATTTGTGTCGTTCAAATGTCTTAATAAAATGAGAGTGAGTGCTGAATGGTGCTTGTTTTGTTGGGTGGGGGATCAACACATTCTTTGTTGCCAGGGAGTGGGGGAGGGGGGCACTGAAAGGGAAGGCTCATCCAGGGCACCGAGCAACCTAGAACCACCACTAATCACTAACAGCAAAAACAGGTCCGTACTGATTATTTGAGATGTTTGCGCAACAAGCAGAGGGACACACTGAGGAGGTGTCCTTTTTGCTGCAGGATCTTGGCGGTGGGGTGTAACAGAAGAGGAAACCGCAGACTGTTCCAAGGCGTGCCCCCCTTTTGCGTAACACTACCGTATCTGACCCTAGTTTAGCATTCCCATTTAGTGTTTCCTAGACACCTGATGCTGGGGGTGGGCGGGGGGGATTTTAAAATCCTGCATACCCTCTCTCAGTTTTAACGCCCTCCCACTCAATCCGCAACAGCAAACAGGCTATATTTGGTCATCCCTGATTATTCCGTACCTTGGGCCATCAAGTGCAGTTTACCGAAAATGAGCCTGAAATTACGCTGTAAAAAAAAAAAAAGAAACGGATGAAATTAGCGTGTTAGAGAAGCCATTGAAATTTATTTTAGTAGCACTCATGGTTAATTGCTGTAGGTTACCCATCATGCACTTCAAGCATGGGCCTGTCTTTTTAAAAAATCTCCCTCTGATTAAAGCAGCCCCTTTAAGCACTTACATCAGTAATGCAATTTACTGATTCAGTCCTTCCTCTTCCTTCATCTTCCTTCCATTTTCCATCCATTCATTTTCATAGTTCTGGTCACTGCATCATTCCCAGCTCTATAAATTACAGGCCATTTTCACATTTTCTGTGACGTTATTTATATTTGCAATAAAAAGACTTCATGTTTCAGGCACTCAATCACCAGCCAATCCCAGGCAGTGCCGGTACACACCTTAGGTGACATAGGCAGCTGCCTAGGGCACTGTCTTCAGACAGGTGCCGACTTAGCAAGCCGATATCAATTTGTCTAGGATGGGGGGTGCCGGCGGTGAAGCCTGCTCTGGGAGAGACAGTCAGTCTCAGTCTTCAGTCAGTATTGAGCACAGGACGTTGCGGAGGAGACCCTGAACCACAAGGCTGGTCCCATTTGTCTGTCCGTCTGTCCGTCCATCCATCCATCCATACATCCTTCCATTTTTTGAAACCGCTTGTCCTAATTAGGATCCCGGGGGGTCCAGAGGGGTCAGTGCGAGGCGGGAGAGCAGGTCTTTGGATTCAGGCGGGTCTGCGTTCTCATGAGGGGGGCGTGGCAGAATTCTACTTCCTGGAACCCAGTTAGCTGTTAAGGCGTTTCCTTTCCCGCCAAGCGCAGGGCTGAGTCTTCTGATTGGCTGATCGCTGGTGCAGCATTTGGCAACAGCTTAAAGGCCCCAGGCAAATCCTCTCAGGAAGAGCTTTCTGGATGTGGGGCAGAAGTCGTGACATTTCAGAGCCGTCTGCTACAGAACGAAAGCCCAGCAGTAAACTAAAAACAAAGACAGAGAATAACTTTAATATGCTATGAATCAGTTCAGTAAAATGCATATTTTCAATTTCAACTTGAAATTCAGTTTTATGATGTGAATTTGAAAAGCTTTCGTGCGACAGGTTCTTGCAGACCAAACCCACCCAAACTGCAGACCAAGCCTAAAATATGAACGTGAGAATGTTTGTTTTTGACGTGCGTCGGTCCAGCACCAGCCTACACACGAGGCGCACTGGGACTTGGTGAGGTCTTCCATTTTTGGTTACATGTTCCTACAGCTGCACTGGGATCTCAGCTCGCTCACCATGCAGACCGAGCCATTGCCAGTGAGCTTCGACAACAGACCGGCTCATCAGCCGCTCTCCCATTCCAGGGGCCTGGATCACCAAACTGGATTTCTTGCTCAGCTGAATAACTGGATAACCCAGGCTTCATGATCCAGTCAAATACAAACCAGATGCTACCTTCTCTGGAATCTGGGCCCTGCAACACATAATCTGACAGGATCTGCGTGCCATAAATAAAAGAAACATGGAATAGATTATCAAGTGCACACTAATCCTTTGTTATTGTATCTTCTTTGATTCCCTTCATCTGTTTTCTGTTCCGTGTGAGACCCGGGCATTCCTGAGTACCTTGTACTTGTAGGGGACTCTCCTTTAGTACCAGCAATACAGCAAAGCTTACCAGTTGTAGTATTCTCTCTTAAAGTGGTCTGTGCCTCAGTCCTTTTGTCTGCGTGTGGTAAATATCGAAATCCTTAAACCAAACCTGCTGATTAATAATTAATTAATAATGGGCCTGCTAATTTCTGACTAAGACCTGACCTGCGCTGATCTGGCTAAGCTCAGTATTTACTCTCTTCCAAGATGGAATGAAACAGGAGCAGTTAAAATAAACTTGGTCTAAGTTTGGTTAAAACGAACCCAGCTACTTCTAAACAAACCAAGCTGAACAAACACCAACACATTCTTAGTGTCTGGGTGGCTGATACAGTGACTACGCCCAATCCTGGCCAGAGCCCGTCTCTCACTGCCTGCACTGACCAAATGTCATAGAAAACTATTAACCCAAAGTCGCTTTGGAGACAATAAGCACTGAAACAGACTCACTGTGACCTATTATACAGCTGGGAAGCTGCCAAGGAGATGAATGATTCATATAGGAAAATCAAAATGTAAAGACAGTACTGTCGTATTTACATAGTTATTTGTATTCATTTCTATCTTTATATTATAAACTGCCATTTCTGCAACATTAACATCAGTCCCAGTAGGTCAATTTTAATATTTTTAAAAATCAGTGTCTGCATACCGTACGTCCAAGTTTTCCCGTAATTTGTGGCAATCAGTATATTTTTAAATGAAGTTTCAAATCAGCAGTGTTACTTTCATTTAAAGGCACTGAGCCAGTCGGGGCATCTTCAGGCGGGGCATCGCCATAGCAAGATGCCGGCCCCATTACCGCCTAGGACGCCATCTTCAGGCGGGGCATCGCCATAGCAAGACGCCGGCCCCATTACCGCCTAGGACGCCATCTTCAGGCGGGGCATCGCCATAGCAAGACGCCGACCCCATTACCGCCTAGGACGCCATCTTCAGGCGGGGCATCGCCATAGCAAGACGCCGACCCCATTACCGCCTAGGATGCCATCTTCAGGCGGGGCATCGCCTTACCAAGACGCTGGCCCCATTACCGCCTAGGACGCCATCTTCAGGCGGGGCATCGCCATAGCAAGATGCCAGCCCCATTACCGACTAGGACGCCATCTTCAGGCAGGGCATCGCCATAGCAAGACGCCGGCCCCATTACCGGCTAGGACTCCGCATGGGATTCGACCGGCACCACCCTCAAGCAGCCGAAATGCAAATTAACAGCACATGTAGAAAGTTAAAACAAGCCAGAGGGTCCACAGACATTGTCGCAGAGGACAAAGCTAATGTTATGGGGATAGAAGATGTGATTTACCAAGAGAATCCCCAAAAACAGACTCAAGAACTGCACATCCATTATTAAATTAAATATAACAACAGCATGTGGATCAGTACAGACAAACATCAGATGGGTATTTTAATGCAGGGTTTTTTCCAGACACACATCTAAGGAAAGCAGTTATTGGTGCTTTGCATGTAACTTGATCCTCTGCAGTTGTCATCCAGGCAAAATGACGATACCAGTGGCCCCTGAGGAAATGCACTGACCATTGCTTTAGTTGGCACGGTAATATGTCTTGCATTCTTCCTCTGTCATAATGGAAGAAGTAAGTACTGTCAGCATTGTTAAAGGACTCTGCACATTCGTTTGCAGGCTGGAAGATTTTCACTGTTTAACCATGGAATTTAGAGGTTATAAAGGTGAAGAAAAAAAGTCTTTCCGTCAGCTCAAGATCTGCAAGGATGCTTGTACCATCGCCTCAATTTGGATGACCTGAAGTATCACATTGAAGACAGTGCCAAACAGCCACCATACCAATTGTAATGTTTCTCAGTACCGGCATATTCCATTCCAGTGACTCCATCCCCTGGGAGTTGAAATATAATGCATCAATTATTTCTTTTGGAATGGACACAGTAGCAAGCAGCGAAGCAGCGGCCTTTGAAGGTCCCGTCGCCGCTTGAGCCTCTTGCCATTGTTCTCTCTCACCCTGCTGCTGTCAAGTCTGGCGGTGGAATAACAGAAGAGAAAAAGAGCCAGAGAGGGACGCGAGTATTTGCGAGTGCCAGTGCGTCTTCTGGCACTCAAGAAGTCTTAAAAGCTACAGTTAGGTCAGCAATTACCCATCAGCGTGTAACGGAAGATGCAGGTTGTTCCAGAAATCAAGTCTGCAGCACAATTCATTACGGAACAAGTCAGAAAGATGATTTAGGCTCACAATCAGTTGGGCCCTGTAAGAGATCCATACATCATTTCTCCTTATTAATGAGCCCAACTTGTCAGCGGCTTCGTCAATATATCTCAATTTGGGTTACGTACAACAGCACCTTATGTGGAGAAAATGAAACTTCAATGTACAAAATTTTTACTGTTCTGGAATTTTCAAATGATTGTGTTTCCGGAAGAACATGGAAAATGAGAGTCACACTCCTAAGATGTATTTTATTATTTTTTTACCGGCCCAATACCAGCCCAATTATTGGTGCTGATGAATGACTAACTGGGTCCCCTATAATACTCTGTCATTATTGATTTCATAGGGAAAATTTATGATGTCACAAAGTACACCCAATGATACGCAGGGTGCAGTGTGAGGAAATAATGAAGCGTACAATGCCTTATTACAAAAAAAAACTTTTTGCCCTAACTTAATAGGATTATTTATTAAGACAGATGCATTTGAGGTACATGAGCAGGTCAGCTTTGCATCATCCAGAGATAATGAGAGACATTGTATAGTGTAAAGAAGTCTTAGGTAATCATTTCCCTTACAGAAAATGTGACCTTTATTTTGCTACACCATCGGCTAACGACTGACGAGCTCTACTGTATAAGCATGCATTATACTCTAATTTTGCTGAAATAAGTTCCTCAGCCTGCTAAATGTTATCGTGTTTCATGCTGAGCTCCAAACTAGAGTCATTTTAAGCATGTTCCTCTGAAGTTGAGTCATTTTATGTTTGTTCTCCTGAACTTCAGAGAACTTGAGTCATTTTAAGCATGTTCTCCTAAAGTTCAGAGCAACATCTGCTCTGAAGCGACTGTGGAGTTAGAATTCCCACTTGCCCCATTTCTTCTAGATTGAGAGTTAATGATCCATGGAGATTAGTGAACAAGTTATTTCATACCTTGGCTCTCGTCTCCATAGAAACGCTGTCCCAGGCATACTGACCAGAATTTGACTTCTCAACCCTAGAATAATATCTGGAACAGTTGCCTGCAAAAGCGGTTTATCAGAAATGTTATATTCCCTCTTTTGGTGGAGGTGGAGGTACGTGTAGCCAAACTGCAACCCACAGGGATTCTGTAATGTTTTCCGACATCAGTCTTTGCGAGACAGAAGGGAATTTCTCTGAAGTACATATAGCTGACATAAAGCATTTAGGGTGAAGTTCACATTTCTCACTCCGCAGAATGTCACATTTAATTTTCCACTCCTGTCTTTCTTGCAGGGGCACTGGAGAGACATGGATACCCTGATGGATTCAGGGGCCCAACACTTTCACAGGGGCCCTTGAGTATGTAAAATTATGCAGGGGAAGGGGCAAGGTGAGGCGGCCCAGAATCTCTAGGCATGCCCCTGCCTCCATGGCAACAATTGTCAGATACGTCTGTTGCCTCTAAGGATTTTAGCAGCACGAAGCCTCTGGGTTTTGTAGTTTAGTATCTCTGGATGGTGCAGATCCAGACTTTTCATTCCAAGTACAACCTTAAGAAGAGGAGGCATCCAGAGACTGAGAGTACTACCCCCCATGACCCCCCCTCCATAAATGTCACTACCACCCCTCCTTCCCTGGGCTCATGTTTTTGCTTTACCGGGAGCTGGGAGGGAGCATAAACGTGGACTGTCTGACAGGGAGCCGTGAGGGAGCATAAATGTGGACTGTCTGACAGGGAGCTGTGAGGGAGCATAAATGTGGACTGTCTGACAGGGAGCCGGGAGGGAGCATAAATGTGGACTGTCTGACAGGGAGCCGGGAGGGAGCAAAACATGAACCATCTGTGGGTCTCCGTGGACCAGGTTAAGAAATACTGAACTAGTCTATCCTTAGAAATTCATCATTCTGTGTCCACATTTAATCTCACTTCCTCTAACAGCAAAGAGGCTCAGTCACTGACAAACAATTTCCTTGCTCTTTTCCTTTTGGATAGATAATTCTCTCTTTAATCTGATGACTGCATACAGGATATTCTATTCTCAGTGTAATCTCAACCCCAAATTGGAGGTTCTACACAAACATCCCAAAATGGAATCATCGCATTGCCCCGAATCTTTTAGTTATTGTGAATAACCATCAACACTAATCTAAGCAGCACAAAACCAATCAGCTACAGCGAAACAACCTTTTTAACTATGGACCATATCCAGGAATTAGTGCTATAATACAGCCCAGATGGCAAGTCAGACAGGATGTGGTTGTTACTGAGAGCAGAAACGTAAGTCTACGCTCTGCTAAATGACCAAAGTCAGGCTCTTCTTTGCGCAGATTAGGAGCAGTGGTGTCATTAGCATTGCTAAAAATTGCTAACAAACACACTCCCGGGTCCGAAGGAGGGGCCCGGCCCCCAACAATCCTTCAAAGGCAGCACGAACATCCTGTGAAAAGCTAATCAAAATACTGAATGGTACTTTAAATTGATTTACCATGGCATAGCATGCTGGCAAACGAGTCCACCATGGGCCAATGATCTCTCAATACCCAACGACCCTTTTCCATAACTCACTTGTGAAAATAGGGTTTCTGAAGGATCTTACGAAATGGCAGCAAGGTAAGGAATCACCCTGGGCACAACGCCAGACAATTGCAGAGCATGAACTTCTACAGTTTTGCAGACATAATGACAGGGATGATGTTTTACTGTTCTAGGACTTCATAGAAAGACTGTGCTTAAGATTCCTCCTGATCTTCAACGTTTGGATTCCTTTTTCACTATCAAAGACCAGACCTGGTAGAGGGACACTTCGTTTCCCAAAGGGCCTCCTAGAAGATGTCCTCACATTCTGTGCAGGTGCAGGTGAGGAGGGAGGATCAGGAATCGTAGATACAGATGACCCAGAATGGATCTTGTCATCCTCCTACAGGCAGACTTTATCTATTTGCTTTCAGGGTGGGTCTCGTGCCACAATATGAAACAAATGTCCCTCTCCAGCTCATATATAAACTCGTTATAACCATTCATTTATGTGACGTTTTTACTCTCTCTCACAGCTACATGTCACATCCTATTACATTTTGCATAAAAAATGCATGTATCACAATACAAATACCATGCAGACCTCAATGCTAAGTCATTTTCCTAACATCGTCTAATATTGAACATTATTGTTTTCTTGTATTAACAATGTTAATATTAGACGATGTTAGAAAACGCATCAGCAACATATAGCAATTTTTAGAAATACAACATATAACATATAACAGCTTTAGTAGGAGACCCAGGAGAAATTATATTTCTCTGCCGGCCTGGGAACGGCTGGATATTCCCCCCGGGGCAGCTGGAGGAGGTGGTTAGGGAGAGGGAGGTCTGGGCATCTCTTCTCAGACTGCTGCCCCCACGACCCCGGACCCAGATAAACAGCGGAGAACGGATGGATGGATGGATAAATAGTAGGGTTTTTTATTTTACCGGAGTATATTAGTTACTGTCAAAATAAGTATTATACAGTTTTTATGAACCTATTATGATAAGGTAGTTCTGTGGCTCAGGGCCTGGCTTTGTACGCTCATAAATCCAGGCTTGTGGGTAACCAGCTCCGTCCTGGCAGCTGGAAAACATGTGGTTTGATGGGCCGGTGTCTCTAAATTGCCCGTAGTGTGTGATTTTGTGCCC
Source organism: Mormyrops attenuatus (assembly GCA_026777985.1). Lineage (NCBI taxonomy): Eukaryota > Metazoa > Chordata > Actinopteri > Osteoglossiformes > Mormyridae > Mormyrops > Mormyrops attenuatus. Next base: position 2,267,443 of record JAODKC010000048.1, on the reverse strand, counting down.
TATACTGGACTGGCACCACGCCCGGTTCTTTCTTCAACAGGGTCAACATGAGCCTACGTTAGCGGCTCTGGGAAAACAGAAAAGTTGTATAATACAGCAAAAAACGATATAGTGAATTTATAACTGGTATTACAAAACAAAATGGTCTGCTTCACAACTGAAAACAAATTCCTACTGTAAATGAACTCTTAGATGGCGGCACTCGTGTAAAATACACAGACGTTTTGCTGATATTCAGTCAGCATTAAGATCTCATGGGTAAAGGAATGAAGAGAAGAGTGCAATTATGGAACAAGCTGCTTACATGTATGGAGAATGAAGGCTGACTGGCCTGGACCCAGTGCTCTCCGTTTGGCAGGCGGTCAGCGTGAATCAGTGTTACGAGAAGCCTTCCTGCATTCAGCCATTGTTAATGGAAAGAGCGAAAAATTACGAAATGTTAAGTCACGCTGCCAAAATTGCAGGAATCTTTGTGCTTTTAATTATCGTTTCTCTTGAAGGATTAGAGTCAGATGTAAGAGACAAGTCCTACCCACGATGGCAAGATGACATTCTACTAAAGGGAAATTCTAGTAAAAGTAATGTATATGGAAATCCAGTATAGGCAAAGCCTAGGAACAAGAATGTTGAATACATACGGATATTATTGCTCGCTTGACTTTGTTTAGATTCTTGAAAATCCCTGTAAAACAAACAAATTTTCTCAAGTGTTGCCTTTTTTTAAAATAATAAACTCCAGTGTGTTCTGCAGGGCTCCCAGCACAAGACCAATATAAGCATGTCTTTGAGCCAGACTGGGGAGCGACGTTAGGTCACAGATGAAGAATTAGACTTAACTTCTGTTCTCTAAAGTTGAGAGTGCAATCACACTCCCCATGATGCTACTGGTGGTGTCACTTTCTGATAGGTACATTCTTGTAACAGAAAAGAACAAAGAATTCTGTCAAAAGACATGGGACTGTAATGCTTCGACGAAGCTTATCTAGAGTTTTTTTTCCCAATATTACATGTGGAGAGTCCATTCATTTGATTTTTTTTTTATGAGAATATGGCAGCGGAGAGAGCCCGGTGCCACACGATGACCTGTTTTATTGAGTTACATAGCTCAGCTTTGCACTTTATCTCTTTTCCACATAAAATATACACCTGTACAGGCAAGCAGAGAGACAGGATATGACTGACACAGAGCACCGATGGCAGATGTCACACTGTGAGAGTCGCAGTGGCGGGATTTTAAATGAACCCTTTCAATGTCACAGTTCCAACCTGTTTACTATGGAAGGTAGTGAAAAATCACCAAGGTCTACCTTCCAATCAATCCATCAACCTACCGACCCAGAGTGGAGGTTTTGATTCCCAGGCTTGCACTGCATGTAGTGTTGGAGGATGGATGGACAGGTATGCATTCATAAGCGGCCATTATTTTCACCCTCATTGACAGGCTTCCCTGATGCTCTACACGTCTTGGTGATAAGACACCTCAGTCCGTCATCAGAAAGACACCATCAGACACTCGTCACAATCGTAATATAATCGCAGGACCTTTTCCAGTGGCTGTAAAATGAACACATTTGCTGGACACCTGCAATAAGTTTAATATGCTATTTCCACGCAAAGAGTTCCATGACTGGCAGCGGTCTGCATTTGAATTGGCTTTAATGGTTTACGTCTCAGCTTGGCAGGTTGCTGCGTGAAGCCTAATCAGTTTCGGTCTGTTTTCCATCCCTCTCTCTGGGCAACAGAACAATAGCCTGCTACAGGAGGGGGTTCAAGGGAATAGAAATCCTTAGAACTTCTAATCCTTAGAACTTGTCATTTATGAGATATTAGTAAGGACCCTCGAAAATGTGCAAGTACTGACGGTAACGGCGCTAATAGTTACAACGCATGAATCATTAGCCGTTAGAAGGGGTTACAGTGAAGGTTCTGTGAAGGGCTTAAATCATCATCCACCCCCCATGGAAACCGCAGTCACCATGACAACTTCCCACCTTTCACAGCCCTCTGCTCCAGACACAGGGAACCAATCAGGAGATTTGCACGGATTTTCGCAAAGCGTCTAGTGTTCAGTATGAACTCATATGGTGAATATAAGTATATCTACAGTTATATTACATATTCATGTTTCATCTATTATACTGAAAAGTGTAAAATACCTAAAAAAAAAAAAAAGGTATAGAACACTGCCCAAAAGGTATAGAACACTGCCCAACTTTTAAACAAAGCAAGCAGTACACCATCGAACAAGGATGTCATACATCTTGTCTTAAACACTCATATACACGTTTGTGTTTTTTTAATAATACATTTTTAATTTCTCCTCAAGTCAAAAGTGAAATCTCCTTTGGGGTTCGGCCAAAGCTAGATTACACGCGTTTTGGCTGGTATTCATTTACTTGCCTAATTAAATTGTCTAATCTGGAGTTGAACTACAAATCCTTGACTTGGTGACAGCAGAGAAAGGGAATTATTTTCAGAGCCAAGAAAAAATAATTAGACCTAAACCTGGCAGCTGAAGAAACAGATTAAGGTCCTGATTACTCAAGTCTTCTCAGCAACTATAAAACTATAAAACAAAACTCCGTTCTCCTCATAAACCTTTATTTCATCTAAAATTTTAAATTCAGTTCTTAAATTCAACATTATGTTACAAAATAAGTGCAACTTTCTTACTAACTGTAAAACTTAAGAACTGAATTTCCAGATTTAAATTCACTCCGTGTCAATAACAATGTGTTTTTCTAGTGTTAGTAGATTATGAGACTATACAGTATCTCAAAGCTTGATGACAATGTTTAAAAACGACATCACCCAAACAAGTAAATGTCCTGTTGCCCCTACAGTCAAACAGCTGTGCAACTAAAAGTACAATCAGAGGCAGCTATGAAGGATAATGCAACCCAGCTGTACTTAAAAACTTTCTTTGCTTTTTTTACAGCTGGAATAGTCAGCGACAAAAAAATGTGCAATTTATGTAAGAAGCTTTTTGATTTCTTTATAGACTTCTAGATTTCTTTGAACAGCAGACTGATTTTTGTGAATGACATCAGACATATAGTATTGCAATCAGTGGATTAGGAGCTTTTGTCAGGAAGTGTTACTTTCAAAAAGTGGGAATGTTACAATACTTTAATGCCAAGGGCGTCCACCGGGGGCGCTGTTGGAGTCTTGAAACATCGAGGGCATTTAAAATCTTTAAATGTCCCAATAATTGCAGCATTTTGAAGTTATTTCGGGGTAAAACGAATATATGATGTGAGATATTCCACTAAAAGGTTCTGGTAAGTTGAAAGGCCAGCTGTCAGCCAGCTGCCTGTTGTGCGCTGGCTTGGTGAGCTAACTACACGAAACGCGAAACTTCGAGTCCAAAAGAGTTTCTATTTTCTACTTAAGATGCATTACTGTGCGTTTCTGAATAATGTATTTGTATTCGGGTGCATCCCTTCCAGCTAGAGTCGTCGTTCTCAAACTGTACCGTCACACACTTGTGTAGGGTGACCAGATAACCCACGTCATCTCGGACGCTCTGATCTAGGACAGGAATTGTAAATTACTATTTCAATTCAAAGGACCCGGATTTCACTTTAGCACTGAGTTCTCGCTGTGTGCTTATTGGTCAGTCTCCTATAATCATAAATGTGTCACTAATGTTAATGTGAAACAGCTGGATGAGTCTTTCAATCAAGGAAACGAACCAGTCAAAGCGCAAGAAGAGCTGAACTATTTAGCTGAGCACAGGAGCCTTTCGGTTTGAAGGTAGTTTGTAAAACCCGAAGTAGCTCAAAGTGTCCGGGATGACACGGATTATCTGGTCACCCTACACTAGTGTGCCTTGGGAGCTGGAAAGGTGGGATTTGGAATTAGTCTTACGAAGTTCTGAATGTAAATGAGTGCCTTGGAAATACTTGTTTTCATATAATGGTGAGTCTTACTTCAAAAACGTTTCAGAACTCCACTAGCCAGCAAGCCCTCTTCTTCACCAACCTGAGAAAACTCTTCATCCACGTCCTTGCTTGCGCCTTTTTTTTTATTAAGCAAAAGCTTCTTATATCGTAATTCTTTTCGTAAGGAGAGAACTTTGATGTATTAATTATAGTGGAAACTGATTATATAATCAATACGGTTATAGTGATCAACCGTTTATATGGATCAAAAAGCTTGGGACAGAATCATTCCTGTACAAATACTGTTGAAATAATTTGCTTACAGTAATCAGGTAGTGTGCTTACAGTGTTCATTTGGGGTTTTTTAAACATGACAACACATGGATATACATTTTTTTTAACTTTAATTTGATCGTCCTACTTTGCCTTGAGTTGACCCGTTTGCTTCTTAATGCGGCGTGCACAGAAAACATGACGGAAGTCATTTTCTCTCGAGTTACTAATTCCTCCTCTCAAGCTCGTAATTAGCAATCAGAGAGCACGAGTTACTAACCCGAAAGGACAAATTAGTCGAAGCACGAATTACTACGAGATTTTTTTACTACCGTGACACATAAGGGGCTCCATACTATCACACCGTCGTGAAACTGAAATATCCCAAGTCGAAATATCTTTAAGCAAGCAGCATCAGTAGACCTATATCGCCTGCATCTTAAAAAAAAAAACATAACAAGGCTTAAATCCAGGAAAATAAAACAAGGAAAAAGATATTCTGCTCCTCCTCGAATCTCCAATCAACATGTCAGTCAATGCATATAAACAAGGCAAATTGTGCTGTTTTCGGGAGAATGTCGATTTTTTTTTTCCATTCTCAAGATAGCCAGTTTGTTTTTTATTTTCATCTGCCTGACCACATTTCAGTATTAAAATCCAAAAAATAACGTCAGTTGGGTTTGTTTACATCTGAAGAGCTGTGCACAACCTCCCCTCCCCCTCCCCCAAGTTTGTTGATGCCTATGCTTCCATTTGACACGCCAACCATCCTGCACCCTCATTTTTTGTGTCCAGTTCAATTCATATCTATTTATTTCCCTTATTGGGTTAGTGACCCTCTTAGTTTTGTTTAAAATGTTTATTTATCTAAAGCTTGTGACCTCTGCCCTGAAGTTGGACACATTACTTAGCAAAAATTAACCTTTGGAAGATGTAGAAAGCTGAAATAGATCCAGAAATCGTGGTTCCTTACACGAATGTGTTAAGATTTTATGTTAGATGTGTATGTGTAACAATAATTACATTTAATAACAAAATTCTTTGGAAATCGGTGATGACCAGCTAGAATGACTTATTTCATAATATTTTCATGTTGGGGGTGGGAGTTTGGGGGTTCCTATGGTTGTTTCTAATATAATTATTGTCATTTTCTCTGGGTCAAGTACACCTTGGCAGTTAAATGCAAATTTAATTCCTAATAGGCATCTCAGTCACATTATCCATATTAGCAAAGGCTATACATGGTAATATTGCTTTTGATGTATTTGTGTATTTAGCAAGCAACAGGAAAACTGCCAAGATAAAGACAAAGATTTACTTGCACAAGAATGTTCTGAGGGAAGGAAAAATGATTGGCTGAGAGATAACCAATCCAATTATAGAGGAGGCGGGCCCAAGACATCTGAGCAAGATAAAGCTTAAGAAGTCTGGTATGAAAATGAATGAATGTGTGATGCTTTTCTTTGGTTGATGCTGTGGGGACCAGCTTAGCACTACTACCTCAGAGAGTAAGTGTAAGACATTTCAATCCTGCCCTTACTGTGTGTGTGCTGTGCATATTCATCCTGTGTTCCTCCCACTGCCCAAAAATATGCGGTTTAGGAAAATGTGTGTCTCACATTGACAATTAAACACTTACGGTGTGGCACCCGCGATGGACAGGCCTCTTACCCAAAATGTTCCTCTGGCTTCTGCCGTTACACAGAAGTAAAATTTTGTATTTCACAAACATTTTGTATTAACCACAAAATTTAACATTTAAAAAGCATATTGTAAAGAGTATTCTTTACAAATCCTTTTTCAATGCATTTAGTAATATTTGTGATTCTCAGTATTGTGGGCTTAAGCAAAAGATTGTGACTTAATTTACCTTTAAAATGATTTATTATGGGAATTTCATGAACAACCTGAAAGTCAAAGAAAAATATTCCAGGGCAAGTTAGATTAAATTCAGTCTTTAACAGCCTCCGTTCAGCAGCTCATAGGCAGACTAAATATGAGATTTACAGAGAAGCTGACCTGTGGGCCGAATAGTGGGAATAAAATTCAGCACTGGTTGTTTCAGCGTACCTGCCAGACACCACAGAATGCAACTGAATTCCACGTAACACGACAAATATGAGCAGTAACTTTCTATGAATTTTTCAGGCTACGGTTCAGGACTGCAAGTAAGCACAAGAAGGTCAGTCTTTACACGACAGGCCTATGCTTCTAGTAATTAACCAGAATGGCATGATGCTAACACCATTTCGCTAACAAAATAAACAAACACGATATCTCCCCGCTAAACACCCGTGCTGTTTCTCCAGCTCGGCCTCCTTCCATTTTCATTCACTTACCGTAACTCTCCTGCGTAAATTTGCAAGCCGTCATTCGCGGTGCAAATGGGCCCCGGGCTGAACCAAAGGCTCCTTTATGGGCTTTTAAAAAGCTCCATTCACAGAACTGCGCTATTTAACGCTATTCAGCTTAAGGGCCGGCGGCCGGCCCAATGGTCTCATTATCATTCCGCACAGCTAAGTACCATATCAGTCTATCTCTGCAACAAAAAATCATGTCAGTCCCACCATAAATGTTTGTTTACGAAAAATGCAGTAGCTTAAAGGTACAGATGACGAATGATATTTAAAATGTGCAATGCTACTGGGTATTAGTGAAGGAAGGAAGACTAGTTACCTGTATCATTTGACTTTGGGAGAGCGTCCTTGAGTTTCACAGGGCAATCAAAAAGATCTTTCACATTTATTGATCACAGAGACTTTGAACATTTGTGTATAATATCACACCTTCCTGGAATGTACCCAAACCCAATGCTGTCTCTCTCTCTCACTCTCTCACGCACACACACCACCAGCCATCAATAACAGCAGTTTAAGGCTCATTCATCACAGATATTAAACAGATTCATGGAAACACTTGGATTCCTGTTGAAGAACTTTGTGATTTCATCACAAGGAAATCAATTATTTCTCACTTAACAGAGCATTCTCTATCAATCTCAACCACGCATACAGCCACAAATAGTTAAAGAAAGCAAACCAAAAACCCTATTTTGTCTCCTTTTACTGGAAAAAGATGCGACTTTCAATTTAAAAAAAAAAAAAAAAAAAGTTTAGTAAAAAGGTCAACATCAAACGACACCAACGGGATTCGGACCACACTTCGATACATACGCATTAATGAACAACAGTGCTAACAGCTCCATAAAAACATGTATGTTTATAACCAATTAAGAGGAAAAGAATAAAAGGGTCAAGCAGTCACTGGAATGTTCTTGTCATTCTGGTGGAAACGGCACGTTTCACGCGGCCTTTGCGTTATTGCTTCACAGGACTAGTTTCTCTTTCTCAGGAAATGTAGTTATTCATGCAGTATACTGTCCTGCCCTCCATGCTTTATAAAAAGAATTACGAACATTAACCATGGCAGCCCTGGAGTATAAAGTCAGCTGGGTCCGAAGTAGCTGAGTGCGACTGTCCGCCGGCCGACCTGTCATGATCCTGGGTAGCGGTGCGGTCTGGCCTGTGCACCTGCACTGAGGACACAAAGTGGCCAGTAAGGAGACTCTTTGGCACGCGCTGGGCACAGGAGGACCAATCCCAGCGCTTGTTACTGAAGGCTGTGCCCAAGCACAGTCTTGGCATACAAGGCCAGGAGTGTCAGCACAGGGACTAAATGCTCAAGGCTTTATGTTGGGGGTGGGGGGGGGGAGGAGGTTAAAGACCAATTTCCAGTTTTTTTTAACATTTATCAAAAAAAAAAAAAAACACTAGTTCCCAAAACAGTTGGTCCAACATTAAAATGCATCTAATCCAAAAAATGGTTCCCTATTTACTAACAAAACTCATTTCACGAAAAGCTGACCACAGTGTGCTATAAGGCCCATTGTGTCGTTTCGCTGGAGGTTCTGCATTCGGTGCCGACTTGAAGTAACAGCAAGTTTTAAAAACGAATCAGGACGTAAAACAGACATCAGATCGAAGCAGTCGTGCTTGTAACAGTGTAAAACCAGGCGTGACCCAACCCACCGCCATTCCACCCGTGTCACCTTGACTTCTGGATTTCTGCCTTTGACATGGACGGACACGCCCCCCCCCCCCCAGTGCCCCGCCCCCTTCCCCAAAGGCACACCAGACGCCTGTGGTCTTGCCGTCGGTTTTCCTTCAGCGTGGCCATGCACGTGCGCGGCGGCTCGGTCAGGCCGGTTAAAAATGAGGTCACTGTTTGGCGCCCCCTGGGGGGCGGGGAGCAACATCGACAAAGAGGCACAGGAAACCCAGTGGGCCAGCTGGGTAGAGGCACATCCTCTGGCTCCGGCTGGGCTTAAGACATTTTAAAACCAATAAAAATGAATCAGAACTAGAGGATGATGGGAAAAGTGGGATGGAACTGGAAGAGTGGGTAGGTGGGGGTGGTCTATACGGCTTGTGCAGAGACGGGTACAGCAGCGGAAGCGGCGGGCATGAACGGCGGGGCCGGCAACGACTCATCCACTGCAGGTGCCGTGCTCAGGGGCCGTGGGGGCTCGGCCTGCGGCGGCGGAGGTGGTGGGGCAGGGGGGCTAGGTTTGTTCAGGCCAAGGCCCAGGATGTGACGCTGCAGGTGTCTCACCCAGTCCTCCTGGACTGATAGAGGCCCACGGAACTCCAGTTCGCAGAACCTGGGCCAAGGGGAAAGACTGAGTCAATCAAGGTTAAAGCAAAACGTTTAGTACGTCTTTCCATATGAAGAAACTAACCCAACAAACTGATATGTCACTCAACCACCGGAGTCATGAGATGCTAAAAAGCAGCTTAAACAAACAGAAGCAGCTTAAACAGCTGCGGTGAGGACTGCTGATCCACACACACCTACACACTCACCGGCACTTGAGCGAGTAGACGTCGCCCACCACCTTGACAAGAGGGGAAGAGGGCGGCTTTGGCACCAGGGTCGGGACGGGGTTGGACCTGGTGGCCTGAGAGGGGCCCTTCTCCCGTGCCCGGGCATCTGAAGTGGATAGGTGCTTTGGGGGGCGGCGCTCGAAAGCTGGAGGGGGAGAAAGAGAGAGAGAGATGGGTAGAGAGTAAGAGAGACAGAAATGGATGGCAGGCAGAGGCAGATTTTAGCAGGAGCGTCGCTCACCTCGGGGGGAGCGCACGTTGACTTCACTGTGGGCCCCTTGAGAGTGCGGCAGGGAGTCGGCCCGCCGGACCGGGATCTTGCTGCCAGGGCTGAGGCACTTGCCCTCCACCAGCCGTGAGGAGCCCGCCAGACCCTTGATGACCTCCCGACCCACACGCTTGCCCGATGAAGCGCCAGGAGACACGAACTTCTGGACCCGACCAGGTGAACGGTCCAGTCCAGTCAGTAAATGGAAGGAGCCCGATTTCTGGAAAAAAGAAAAAAAAAAAAAGCAGGTGGTTATCAATTGCAACAGGACACACCACCATGACAAAACTGTTAATGGGGGCGGGGGGGAGAATGATGGGAGGAGGGAAGAGAGAGAGCAACACAGACGGGGATGAGGGAGGGGCCATAGCCAGGGCCAGGCCAAGCCCATGTGGTGCCCTAGATTAGTGTCACCTCCAGTGTATCATGTAATATTACTGCAACATGCTTGTGTATTCGATTAATCGCGATTAAAAAAATTATAACTTGAAAGCCCAATGAACTATCTTTGTTCATTTTGAAATTAGAATTAAGAATTAGAATTTAGTGATTAGCTGTCATTGTTGACACACCACAGCACACAGTGCACAACAACGAAATGTGTCCTCTGCATTTAACCCATATGTGACAATGTGACATAGCAGGGGGCAGCTAATTCACCCCCCGGGGAGCAGTGCTTGGGGGCGGTATTTTGCTCAGGGTACCTCAGTGGTGCCTTGTTGGTCGGGGATTCGAACCTGCAATCTTTGAATTACAAGTGCGTGTTCCTAACCATTAATCCACCACTGCCCATGAATGTTGGCTATTTACATTTGTTTTTTTTTCACATCATATTGACTAACGGCCTCTTTGACAATTTCCCTCTCCCTCCAAAACGCACCGCCCCCCCATCCAACATAAAGTAAAAATCGTCTGGCTAAACCTGTGCCCCCTCAGAAGTTGGCACCCCAGGTGGCTGCCTATAGTGGTGTTTCCCAAACTAACCCCCCAGACCGTCCACATTTTGCTCCCTGCCAGCTCCCAAAACATCTGTACCAGGTATTCTGTGGTCTTGACTGGCTGGGAGCTGTGAGGGAGCAAAAACAGGGACTTTCAGGGGGTCCTCAAGGACCGAGCTAGGAAGCACTGACCGGCCCAGGATGCTGCACAGTGAAAAGAAACTGGTGGCGGCTGACAGGAGGCCTGAGCAGGATAACAACAGCACCCCCTTGTGGAGACTGTTACGCCACTCACCTTCCTGGGCTGGGGCCAGCCTCCTAGGGAGCTGCAGCGGCGCTGCATCTCGACCACGCGGCGCGGTTCACTGTGCATCCAAGCCCGCAGTGTCTCGATGGGGGAGCCATTGATCGTCCACTTGGTCACACCGAACTGGCGCAGGTGTGCCCTCGCGTGGCTGGCCAGCGCCTTGCGGTTCTCAAAGCAGAAGCCACACAGCTCACAGCTGGCGTCCATGCCTGCGGGAAAAAGGCGACCATTCCGGTTCAGAAACTAAAGAGCACAGGGTTACTCTGAACCCACAGGGGAACAGGCAGAACCAGCAGAAACTCTTGGAATTCACATAACCAGACGTGCCACTCAGAACCGTGTCCCCCCTGCCTGCTATGAGGTACCATCACTGCTCCTTACCCATGTGACCTGATGCCTGCTTGTCCAGAGAAGGCTTGTCTTTGAACACAGAGTCTTGAGGTGGGGGCGAGAAGGCTTTTGAGTGGGGCGTTAGCCTGTCCTCTGCATGTGCTCCACCGGGGAATGGCCTCTTGCTTGGAGTGCCCCCGCCCTTCCCACTGAGGCTGAGCTTAGGGAGACCAATCACGGGCTTCTGTTGGTGTCGCTGCGGCGACTGACAGCCAGACTCCTCCCAGTTTGAGGGAGGCTCCTCCTTCACCCGCTGCCGACAGGGGAGGCCCCGCCTTTGGATCTCCTCCATCAGGGTGTCAATGGGCGAGCCGTTGACCGACCACTCGGTGATGCCCATCTGGCGCAGGTGCGAACGGGCGTGGCTGGACAGCCCCTTACGGTTCTCGAAGGCCTCACCGCAGAACTCGCAGCAGACGTCCCGGGCCGGCTCTAGCTCCGGGGATCTCACTGCGGGGACCAGGAGAATGTCCTCACATGCCAGGCTAGGGTCGTTACCACCTATGCCCGGCCCTAGCCAGCTCTCAGCCCTATGCAACATATTTATCTTAAACTGCATCATTTTTTTACCCATGTAACAATGAAGGGTGGAACAATCATAACAAACTAGTTAATGAAATAACTTGAAAAGGACTATGGACTTGAGAGACTCACCCATGCGGGGGGACTGTGCACCCTCTGTGGCCGGCCAGCAGCGGACAGAACTTTGCGCTTTGGGCTGAGGGTTGTGACCCTCTGCCGTACTGGGGGCCTCAGTGACTGGCACCTCAACGGGCTCCGGCTTGGGCCGGCAGGCCTTGCGTGCGGTGGGCAGGCGGCCGTGGGAGCTGGTGGGAACTAAGGGCGAGCACTTGGGTGTCCCAGGGGAGGCAGGGGACAGCGATGGTGGAGCGGGGGAAGTGCGTGGGGACTTGAGGGTGCGGGGAGACTGTAGGGCGCAGCGGAGCCCGCGCCGGGCAACCTCCTCCATCAGGGTGTCGATGGGCGAGCCGTTGACCGACCACTCGGTGACACCCATCTGGCGCAGGTGCGAACGGGCGTGGCTGGACAGCCCCTTGCGGTTCTCAAAGTACTCGCCGCAGAACTCGCAGCTGACCACCTTCGAAGACTCGCCTGGGAAACAGGGAGGAGAAGAGCCAATGGAAACTAGCAAACATGGTGCAGTTCGGCTGTTTGGTCGAGCGATGGACTCACTGTGGGGAGATGCCGCCCGCTCTCTGCAGCCCGGCCGGGAGCCCTGCGACCCCAGGGAGGACTTTGGACGCTTGCTGGCTGGAGGCCGCACTGGGGACGTGGGAGAATCCTGCCCCCCCGGTGCAGAGCAGCTGCCCGTGGTCCGCTTGGCAGCAGGGGAAGACACCGAGGGAGGGGCCAGGCACAGCTCTGCGGCTTCCTCTGGGTCCAGAGCTGCCAGTCGGCGCTGGAAGTCCTCGCTATGAATAATGCGGCTAAGTGCGTCGATGGGTGGCCCACGGGCATCTGCGTCCCCCACGCCCAGGTGCCGCAGGTGGGCTCGTGCATGGCTAGACAGGCCCTTGCGTGTTTCGAACCAGGCCCCACACAACTCACACACGATGTCCTTGCTGGGATCCACTTCCAAGGCTGGGTGGGAAAAATCAGTCACGCTATCACTAATGCTAACAGAGCCATGCGATTCTTGGGACATTTTGTACAACACATGACCACACAACCCACAGGTCTGGGCAGGTCACATCCGCGGCATGTCCTTACCTAAGTTCAGCGGGGCGTCCGTTTCCTGTGGAGCCCAGAGGGGTTTAGGTGAGCCACGAGAGACCAGGCTCGAGGGGCTCCCTGAACTGGGCTTGCGCTCTGGGGACAGGAGCGGCGGTGAGCCTGGAGCCCTGTTCAGCAGAGGGGAGACGGAGCGGGATCGGGCCGGGGCAGAGACTGAAGAGGAGGAGCCTAAGGAAGCAGATTTGGTGGAGGGCAGGCGAGGGGATGGGGCAGCTTTTTCAACAGGATTCACCACGTTGCACTGCAGTCCAGGGCTCGGGCGCTTCCTGGCGGCAGGTGCCCTGTTCCGGTGCTTCTTGGCGGGAAGGCGCGCCGCTACGGTCAGAGGCACGTGGCCGTCCAAAGCTTTCTCCCGCATGAGTCGGTAGAGCAAGTCGATGGGCGCCCCGCTGCTCTCCGAAACCTCCACCCCCAGCTGTCGAAGATGCAGGCGGGCGTGGCTAGAGAGGCCCCGCCTTGTCTCAAAGAGGGCGTCGCACACCTCGCATCGCAAGAAGCCATTGGCTGGTGAAGAACAACAGGAAACAGATACCTCAGCAGATCCCTGAAGATAAGTGTTACACACCCTATTTTACCAGCTGTAAAAGAAATGGATGCCACACTGTGGACCAAGATTCTCCTGCCTAAATTTCCACATACCCTTAGTATCCACTTTGTCTCTATGTGCAGGGGACTCCACGCGTTTGATCTCTTGCGCTAATGGAAAATCACTCTTGCACTCTGGACTTGTGGACATGTTTCCCAAAACTGGCATCCAGTCTTCCTCCTCACCTGAGTAATGACAGACAGGAGCTTTCCACGATGCAAACAAACCTCGCTGGTGTTTAGGGATTCTACTGAAATTTACTGTAAATGTGTGTTCGCGTCAATAGGTGATGAGCTACGAATATTATCATAGGTAATATGTGTCAATCGTTTTCTTTTTAATCAGTCAATAAACTGTCTGTCTACTGCTCGAGCACCCGCATTTATTTCAGCAGCGCAAATATTAATCACCATTTAAACGACGACCAAGAATCAGGACCCCGGCCTCATATGACAGTCTTCCAGAACCATGCTAAGAATGAATGAACAGACATCGAGGTTTTAATAAATACTCGAAAACAAAGGGCTTTAATTCAGCAGACAAGTCGGCAGTCGCAATTCCATATGCGTACGTTGCATGTCAAGCGTTATTTATTAATAATTTAAAATTGCGGTTTTCAAGTCAGTGCCGCCTTTATATAACTTAAGCTGGCGCCGAAGCCGGACTAATTCGGGACCGTGTATAATGGCGAGGGCTTGGGACGCGGGCTTCTTTAATGCAGGAATGCAGCTTCTCCTATTCGCGATTAGAAACAGCATGAACACGGCGCACATTCCAGGGAATAAAACAGACGTCGTCATCGCTTGCACTAAATATATCAGCCCGTATCAATCATGCATTCAATCGTACCGACTCGAAGAACGGATCCGTTTCGCAGTTCCACTCCGGGAAAAAAAATAAAGGTAGATTTCTGGATTTTCGCGAAAATGTGCCGCTTGCCGGAGCCGTTTAAGCCGCCGGTCCCGTGCGATGCCGTACCGAGTGCGTGGCCTCGCGCTTTCCGTCTTTGACGGCTGCCCATTAAAACGGGCCGATTCTGGCGGATTCGATAACGACGATCGATCGCATGTGATCGGGGGGTCGCTGCAGCGTTTGCGCTCACGCGAAGCCCCTGACTGGCGCAGTACTCACCGTTGAAAAGCTGCAGCGTATCAGAAACCCGACCGCTACACCCGGACGGTTTTTCCGCTATTGTTTGTGACTGCGGGGAGGTGGAAGCAGCCATTTTGCCCCACACACATGAAACGCCGGGCTAGGCGTGACCAATCGAGCCAGACCCTGCTAATCGATCAAACGGGGCATAGTGCACGCTGCTATGGACTCATGCGAGAATATTTGAACAAGATACATCAATTCAATCTATTTCTGTGTAGAAATATATCCTTGTCAAATTCACAGTTGCAACTCGGGGCTATTTAGCACCGTCGGAATCCAAGGGCATTCTCACACCCGACAGGAGAAAAGCTTAGGATCCGTGTACGGTATTATTTATGCCCCCGCCGCCCCCCCCCGTCTGGGTGTCCTGTGATGGAGTGACATTCCTTCTGAGGCACCTTCGGGCCGTGACCTATATTTCTTTGGACAGGCTTGTAACACCTGGAAACCTGGAAATAATTCAAGCAACATACATCCATACATATAATGCATAAGGCACACCGCATGTAATGTGACGTTATATTGTGAAAATAGATTGTCGAGGGACCATACTGATGAGGATGTAAACATTTGTATTCTTCATACATTTGTAATCTCCCTTTAAAATAAGTGATTTCTCGGCTTTATTGAAATATACCGCACATTTTCCCTGCTTTTTTTTTTAAACTAACGCTTCATTTAAACCGAAATGGGAGCGCCATGCCGTCCACATTTATTAAGAAAAATGAACATTTAGATCCGAGACCCACTGTCCCTGAACTGAAAATAAGGGATAACGATTAGTCATATCTGAACGCACCAGTTTATCCTGAATTTGCTTAGCGAAGTTAAGGACCAGGTTAGCTTCAGATTAGTAACTTTCAATAGTAACTCTGCGCCTGCAGAGTACTGAAGACAACAGGGCTCCCTTCACTTCAAGACAATTTTTACAAACGCAGGACTGCAGCATCGTGCATGTACACATGACATGTATTTGACACATGACATTATACTTCTTAAATTGCACTATCCTGTATGTCCTTTGCACATTACATTGTATTGTTTTGTTTTTTTATTGTGCACTATTTATCATTTAATACACACAAAAGACTACAATATCGGGATTGATATCGGCGATCAAATCAGAAAGAAAAGAAAATTGTTGGTACCGTTGTTTTGGGTATTCTGTTAGTCATGGTAGTATACTTTATTGATACTTCTTGTTCTTGGTTTTTATTTATATGCCATCAGAGAATGAATTTAAGTGTGTAGTGGATAAGTGATATGGAGAATAAATGAAATACCTTTGGGGAACCATTGCATGCTTTGATCATTGCAACAATGATTAAAGTAAGATTTGGTGAAACGGCCTCTCTCAAGGTCAGTCCCCATGGCATGTCAAAGAATCCATCTACAGCAGGGGTGTCAAACTGCATTCCTGGGGGGCCGGAGCCCTGTGTAGCTTAGCTCTTTCCCTGTTCCACCATAAATGATTCGGCTCAAGAGCTGTGTGGTAATTAGCACAAGGAGTTGAATCAGGTGTGTTAAATGAGTGGAAACTCAAAAATGTGCAGGGCTCCGGCCCCCCAGGGCTGGAGTTTGACACCCCTGATCTACAGAGTCAGTAAGGCGGAGTGTGTCAAGTAACAGGTGGTGACAAGTGAAAGGTGATTTAGTCTCATTGTTTGCCAAAGAGAGGGGATCTTAAAAATCCGTTTTCTCTTCTATGCTCCATGAGGGAGAACAAATTACATACTTGTATACACACTGTTATACACTTATATACACACTATTATATACTTATATAGATACACTACAAGGACAGAAGCATTGGGACACCTGACCATTACACCTTCGGGAACTTTTATGATGTCCCATTCTAAATCCATGGGCATCAATATGGAGCTGGTCTCCCATTTGCTGGTATAACAGCTGCTGTTCTTCTTGGAAGGATTTTCAGAAGAATATGGAGTATATCTGTGTGAAATTTTCCCCATTCATCCAGAAGAGCATTTGTGAGGTCAGGCACTGATGATGGACGAGAAGGCCTGGCTCGCAATCTCCATCCCAAAGGTGTTTGATGGGGTTGAGGTCACAGCTGTGTGTGGGCCAGTCAAGTTCTTCCACACCAAACTCACCCAACCAGGTCTTTATGAACCTTGCTTTGTGCACTGGGGCACAGTCATGCTGGACCAGTAAAGGGCCTTCCCCAAACTGTTTCCAAAATGTTGGAAGCATAGAATTGTCCAAAATGTCTTGGTATGATGAAACATTAAGAGTTCCCTTCACTGGAACTAAGGGGCCTAGCCCAACCCCTGAAAAACAGCCCCCTACCATTATCACTCCTCCACCAAATTTTACAGTTGGCACAATTGTAGTCTGAAATTGCAGTCAGGCAGGGAACGTTCTCCTGGCACCTCCCAAACCCAGACTATCCATCAGACTGCCAGACAGAGAAGTGTGATTTGTCACTCCATAGAACATGTTTCCGCTGCTCCTGTGTCCAGTGGCAGCGTGCTTTACACCACTCAGTCTGATGCCTGCCTAGACTTAATGTTTCAGCATGTAAAACCCAGCAGCAACTAGCCCACTGGCAGGCCGAATCAAGTTAAGTTAGAATTCTTATGTGTCACATACATAATCATATTCCATACTACTGTGTGGTGAAATGCTTTTCCACCTGCTTTCTGGATTGTGCAATATAAAGAAAACAACATTATTAAAAGAAAATATAAAACAGATTCAAGAGTTTTTTTTATCGTCAACACAACCATATACAAGTGCGTTGAAATACCGTTTCCTTTGCACCCTCTATGGTGCTACACGAAGGGAGTAACATCCACAATATTAAAAATGCACTATAAATATAATGTACAATACAAATAAGATAAAATAGAAAAATGAAGAGCAGTGTCCAACAGTAGTAAAAAGCAGTGCAATTACAGTATGGAATGATAAAAGTGCACAGTGACAGTAGTTATGAGCTTTTAAAACAACAGCTTACTGCTGCGCCTTGGCATACACTGAGCAGTACGCGCTGTCCACCTGCGGGCAGTACCGCTTGGTGTGCGCCCGCGCCCCAGTGGCCCCGCATAGCGGGCAAATGTATCGTCGCAGGTACGGGCAGCTCACGTCACCCGCCTGGTTATAGAGGCAGTGGGACCGGAAGACAGCCTCCGACTCCCCATTGTGTCTGCAGAAGCTGCAGATAGGGCGTTGCGGCTCTAGGGACTCCTTTCCCGCAGACTGCTGAGGTCCAGCTGCGAGCTGCTTGGAGCTGCTTTTCCCGCCATCCACTGCATTGTCTGTATGCCGCTCGACGGACATCAGCAGCCTCTGGGCAGATCCTGGCTGGTTCCCCACCTGACCTGGTCCTTCACGCATGGCAGGCCCAGCTTGCATGGCCCGGATCATGTCGGCCAACCGTAGATAGTCCCTCCACGGCTGAAAAAACCCATGCCTGGACTCCATTTACGTGCAAACCGGAGACGTCTTCCGAGCTCAGAACGAAATGCACTAAAAAAAAGAAATAAGAAAATAAATACATCACAATCCTTAGAACACCAAAAAACCTACAACAAATTAAACATTTAGGTAGAAATATCCCCACCCTAGCCCAATGACCCTCCCCGCTCAGATACTACACTTACGGCCTGTACTACGAAGCGGGGTTACTGGCTTATCGGGGTAACTTGTCGGATTTAAGGTAGTCTGGGCAAAATGTAAG
>JAODKC010000048.1:2205324-2245972 GCA_026777985.1 Mormyrops attenuatus | reverse complement strand
CCCCCGCCCGCCCCCCCCCCCCCCCCCCCCCCCCCCCCCCCCCCCCCGGCCGCCCCCCCCCCCGCCCGGCCCCCCCCCCCCCCCGCCCGGGCCCCCCCCCCCCCCCCCCACAACCCTCCCATAATTTACGCCCAGAGGTGACAAACCCCGCTGAAGCCCCGTATCTTTAAAAGGAGAATCACGTGACCGCGAAAACTAAGGTGTCGGTCGAGTGTCCCGGCGCGACAGTGCTGTGCGGAGTTACTATAGCAAGCCAAATTGTCTTTTATTAGTATAAGCCTCTTTTATTAGTATAAGCCTTGTATTAATAGACAGTTTGGCTTGCCATAGCTCGATCGATATCCGTGAACGAGGCGCCGATGCGTCGCAGATGCCCGCCAGATATTTGGTGCGCTAAATATCTATAGACTGTCGGCGACTCCAAATCCTGCAAGTGTGAACCCCATATACGCGTTTGTAAATGTCGTTTGATTTAAGTGTTTTAAGAATTTGTAGCGCATTGACACTCGAATTGTAACTTGCCAGTGACATTCACATGTGTCATTTCATAACAAAACATAGTTTGGAGACCAGACAGCAAGGATTATTCCAGCGTACTTTTTTGGGGGGAAATATTAGACTTATGTGTGAATGAACCTGCAATGTCGACTCTTATCAAGGTCATGAACCAAAGTTTGCTGTGAGTTTGGCACATTTAGAGAGGCGTGTGCACTGCAGGGGTGTCGGAAAATGGGGGATCGCGTCCACCCCTATGTCGGCGGACCCCCCCCCCCCGCCCTTCTTAGTTAATAAAGACATACATAATCAACAATTAGCTGCGCATTCAGAGCTCAAGGACGAAACCTAACGAAGACTGTAGTTATGTATCAGACACAATTTTTATTTTTCGTTTGGTTGTGAAACTGTACCCTTAAGGAGGTTAGTCTTATTTTAAATGTTACATTACATTAAATTATTTTTTTTCTTTATTATTTAAAAAATATATTTAAATATTTCTTACATCGCTTCATTTCTCATTTCAGAGACGTGCGGTCCGAACAGTGGGGGCCACTTGCGGTATGAGCTGACAGCAGTGATAAAAGACAGCAAAGTATGTCGCTATACTAATTAAGGACGTTTGGGAACCACGTAACGTTAAGGGAGAACTAAAGGTAGAACTTACAAACGACTTCGGGAAACGCAACCCTGGCAGTTTTTACGTCTTAATAAAACTACATTCTAATTGATGAACAGCATTACAGAAAAGGCATCATTTTCATAATGTCAGTAAACACAAATGCAGTGTTGTAATAATATTTCCAGAAAGGTACAGCATTAGCGAACGGCACTTCACTTTGGTAAAAGCCAAAGAATAACGCGCATGCGTAGGTTAATGCCACAAAAACAAAATGCGCAGGGAATACGTCGTAAATTGAGTACGTGCGGCATCGGGGCTCGGAAGTCGGACGTCACTTCCGTGTTCCAGTACAAAATGGAAGGCATTAATATTTGGGACCAGCTGGATAGCTTCAAATGGCTTTTATCTTGGTACACATACATTTAACCCAGGCTACCTTAAATCTGAAAAGTTATCCAGCTGAACAAGAAATCATGCCTTCTGAAACAGACCCCAGTTCCCCTAACTGGGTTCATTGTTAGTTATTGTTAGTAATGCCACTCAATAACGCACGCGGTAGGGTAGTAGCACTCAACCCCCAACTCCATGGGCACCACTACGGGTGGCCGCGCTTCGCTACCAAGCTTGCTCTGGCCTTATACATTATATTCCCGAAAATACTGGGACTCCTGCCTTTACACAAACATGAACTTTAATGACAACCAATTGTTAATACATAGGCTTTAATATGTAGTTGGCCCACCCTTTGCAGCTATAACAGCTTCAACTCTTCTGGGAAGGTTGTCCACAAGGTTTAGGAGTGTATTTATTGGAATTTTTGACCATTCTTCCAGGAGAGCATTGTGAGGTCAGGCACTGACCTTGGATGACAAGGTCTGGCTCCCAGTCTCCGCTCTAATTCATCCCAAAGGTGTTTTATATCAGGTTGAGGTCAGGGCTCTGTGCAGGCCAGTCACACCAGACTCGCTCATCAGTCATGTTGGAACAGGAAGGGGCCATCCCCAAACTGTTCGCACAAAGTTGGGAGCATGAAATCGTCCAAAATGGCTTAAAAAGCTGCAGCAATAAGAGTTCCTTTCACTGGAACTAAGGGGCCAAGCCCAACCCCTGAAAAACAACCCCACACCATAATCCCCCCTCCACCAAACTTTACACAATGCAGTCAGGCAAGTACCGTTCTTCTGGCAACCGCCAAACCCAGACTTGTCCATTGGATTGTCAGACATAGGAGCATGATTCGTCACTCCAGAGAACACGTCTCCACTGCTCTAGAGTCCAGTAGCAGGGTGCTTTACACCACTGCATTCAGCGCTTTGCAGTGCACTTTGTGATGTAAGGATTGGATGCAGTGTATATGTGTTTGTATCTCATGGAAAGCAAGATGGGTACGCGCAAAAATCAATACGGGGATCAATAAAGTATCATTATTATAGCCCATAGCAGGATAGGCTCCGGACCCCACATAGGACAAGAGGGAACAGAAAATGGATGGATAACCGTATGTACTTGCATCGTTATTGTCATTAACGAAAAAAAAATAGAATAAAAAAAAACGAAAATCCCACACGACATTGTGTATCGAGGGAACGAATTTGAAGTCTTTGCCATTTTCAGATAGGGAGGGTTTAACAACTCTTTTTGTTCGTTAAGATGCCGTTTTAGGGATTTGTGATGTTTTTCCATCCAGCAATAAACATTTATGACGTCGACCTTCTTGTTGTTCGTGGATTTTCAGCCTAGAAAATAGCAAACTGCGCAGACCAAATGCTTAGATCGCAAAGTAAGTTTCTGTCCTATTTTAACAGTAAATCTCGAGTTTGAAGGCGGCCAGCTTTTCGTTGGCCTTGTGGTGGAGGTACGTCCATTTAGGGAGGCGCACCGCCATACGTCACCCCCCAGTTCTGGGCCAGCAGTTTCAGGACGGAAGTTTATAGGCGGGAACAAGCCAGAGTCAAAGATGGCGGAATACACGGTAAGTGTGTTTTATTATGATGCTGTGAAGTTTTTTTTAATTTACAACGGCAATATAAAATTGTGCACTTTGCAAAACTTTGACAAATTACAGTTACGTCATTTTAGAGGTAAAAATAGATGAGGTGTCAGTGTCAGTGCCGTTGTGTTTGGTTTATCAGCGAGCTGTTTGTTAACGTTTGTAGTGCCATCTTGCCAGCTAAGACTGGCTCGTATGAAAAGGTGATTGACGTTTAACGCTTTATTGCTAGCGAATTTAAGTCAAAATAAGGTCTATTTTCTGTCGACCTAAAATGTCCATTAAAACGTACTGGTAAGTGTGGCGAGTTGTTGCACTATTTATAGAGATTAACTGACTAAAGAGATCCTGGTATTTTGTCTCTTTTTCTTCTTAGAAACACCCAACGATTCAGATAGGGCAGTCTCTACCGCAGTTGAGTCAGTGCTCAAAATGTTGCAGCTGGTTTCACTGCCCCTTTTGCACTGCCAGTGTGTTCAAACCCACCAGATTGGGCAAGTTGAAAATGCACTTAAAAAGTCATTTTAACAAGGCTGTTCTTCATGAAGGTGAGTTAATTTGAGAGTTGTTTCTCAGTGTATATGCGTAGCTGTTGAACATGTACTTTCCACACAGTATTTTACAATAACATTATGCTGTGTTACCTGTTTTTAGGTTTCACCATTCACAGATGTGGTTTAGATTGCCGGCCAACGCTCCATTATCACTGCCTCTACTGTCAGTTTACAGTATTAAGGAGAAGCGACTTTGCAAACCACTTACTACTTTGCAAAGTCAAACAGCATGTAGCGCCAGGCAGTGAAGCCCCACCTTTAACGCCTGCCAGTGCCACATTGATTGTGCCACCAATCACCAGTGTTTCTACAGGAAGGTTTTGTGGACCTGCAGTTATTAGAAAGAGGTGCCCTGTTTGCAAAGTGCTAATGAACAAACGCAGCTTGAAAAAACATATTGACCGGAAACACACAGATCAAAGATTGCAAGACATGAATGTGAACGAGAATCAAACGAAGATGGAGCACAGTGATATCGTGGATATGGAAACTCAGGAGAAAAATGTAAGTTAATTTATGTCGGTAGGTATGGCGCAGTATAGCGAAGAATTCCCTGTCAGTGTGAAATTTAAAAATTTGTTTCACCTATGTCACTTATGCTGGCTTTTTGTGCATCATTAGTTTTCTTTATAACTTTTCCCAGAATTTCCTTATATCTGAAAATCTGTCTTGATTTTATCAAATTATTTGCTTACTTATCTTCCTCTAGCTCCATATAACCATTCAGAGGGGCCTTTCGCTACCTTCCAGTAAAAAGTGCAGCTGCTGCCCCTCTGCAAAGTTTCACTGTCCATTTTGTGGGACAGAATATTTTAAACCCACAAAACTGAGCAAGTTGAGGGTCCATTTGAATGGCCATTTTAAACGAGCGGTCTTCTGTGGAGGTATTGTTGTGCATATTATATTTCAGTTTATTGTATGCGTGTGTGTACACACTTCTAATTCAGTTTATATATAGTATGTGTTGAATGTAAATCTATATAAAATAAAGTTTGTCTGTTAAATGTCCATTAAATTCACCTTTTGATATTTCAGATTATACCATTCATAGATGTGGACTTGGTTGCAGGAAACAACAACATTTTCACTGTTTGTACTGTACATCTACAGTACTAAAGAAAAGAGATCTCATAAGCCACCTTTCAGCTTGTCACACAATCCATACACGGAGCCCCCAGACGCCCCCCCGGGGGTCGAGCCCCCTCACAGTAACCATTGGAGAGAGCTGTAAAAGGGTCAGTTCACTCTTAATAATTAGAAGGAGGAGCCCTTTCTGTGACGTAATTCTGAATCTTTTGTTGTCCAGTAGTGCTTTCTAGGTGTCCCTATTCCCATTCACATGCAGTGAAAAGGATGGGGGAACAGTCTTGTGTTTTGTGAGTCAGCTGACTGCCAAGTAAACATGGAGCACATTTGGGGAAGTGGTCTTCCTTCTTACCAGTGTGTCCACCTTTGTGAATTGGCAGCAGTTAAAAATGTGAATGTTGTTGGTGAAGGCACAGGAGTCATGGTGTGGACCGACTCAGGTGATGGGAGTGCCCTGTATTCTCATGTACGTATTTCTGTCTTGAAGGAATCTCCGGAACACTGGGGCAGCCCGTTGGACTCGGGTTCGGGACCCAGTTCCATCAATAGTCTTGGCAGTGTACTGGAAGAGCCCGCAGTGTCCTCCGCCGCCATGGCTGCGTCCTCCCCAGGCCTGTCGGATGGGGAGCACTCATCCGCCTTCAGCCCTCCACCACTCAGCCCAATCGTCAAGTCCTTCACTAGTATTATACCCCAGCACATCGGCTCCCCTCTGGATGAACCAGGAAAGACAGTGCAGTGGAAAGGCCGACCTGATGCGGCAGAAGGCCCAATAATGAAAAGACTCAAAGACCTTAGTGATGAACCTGTGCCTGATAATGCGCATGCAGATGAGGATCTCCGGTTCTTTTCTGCGATGGCTGACTTAGTTAAAAGGCTGCCACTGCGCAGAAGAGATGTTGCTAAATTCAAGACCTATCAGATGTTGTTTGACATGGTGCAGCAGTATGAGGATGAGCAAGAAAGCTAATGATGTTTTCTATCCCGCTAATTTTAATACTGTTTACTTATGTTGAATAAAAAAGACAGTTTAACTGTCTACCTGCATTTACTGACAATAGACAAAAAATAGGCAGGTTTGGGCAGAATACTATGAATAAATGCTATTGCCATACACAGCCCTGAATATATTGCCTACAAGGAACTGTTGTAGTTGAATGCTTTAAATATGTACCTCGTTCAAAATACTTTTAGCAACGTAGCAGTGGAATGTTTGTTTTGATGTCATTATAGACCAGGCTCTATTGTTGCTATACTGTGCAAGTGCAAACGACAGGATTTTTATGAAGAAAAAGTAAATTTCCGCCTGTATTTAACCACATTTAAGTTCGACGAAGCAGGCACAGTAAAAGCTTTGCTGCTAATTGAATATAAGGGCACTCGGCATTACTCGTAAGGATGACTGGGGGCAAATTTATTTAAATTTAGCAGACACTAACAGCCAGTGTGCGAAATACCCGTCAATATTTGGGGGGGTCCCCATATCCCTATTGTTGCGCAATACCGATCTTGAGACCCCCTTAAAATTTTGCTTTTGAGGCTTTTGGGAGGTCTCATGGGTTAATCGGGGGTGTCGGACCCCCCAGTATTCCGCACACTGCTAACAGTATACACTAATACATTTGATCTCTTGAAAATACACTGCCCAGGCACAGTACAAGGCCAGGGGGAAACTGAAAAATTCTTTAGATTTTGTCTGATGCCATGGGCAGGTCGTGGTGGCCAGGACATCATTCTGGATCCAGGAAGGTGTCATCTGCCGCCTGTTGCCACCACTGCTGAATTTTCCCAGAGATGACATCTGCAAAGTTTGGTAAAATATACCTTGCTGCATCGGTTTATACCAGGGAAATTGTGTAGGGAAATGCAGGCCTTCAAATTGTTAACCTCCCTGTCTAGGATATATTCAACAGAGTGTCCCAGCACTCTGCATTTGGAAGTTACTGTCCCAAAGTAATTTACATTTATCTTCTGGTCTTGGCAGTGACGATAATTCTATCATTTCTTTGTCAGGGAGATTGGTTGCTGTGGGGAAAAAGCAATGCATCGGTCTTGTAAATAGTATGTTTCACAATGGGCGGGATATTTAAGTAATATACACAATCAAGCGAGTGAATCCAATGTAACGTATGTTAAAACTGTCAAAAATATTGTGTATATGCTTGTGTGTTCCGATTTCTTTATTAGTAGTGCAGCAATATACCTGTGTAGGGGCGCATGAGATTCATACACAATGTAATTCTGCATTCTTCGCGAACACAAAAGGACTGGTCGTCGTGATGCATGGCAGGACCTCGGGTGATGGCAGATCCAGTGATCCATCGAGAAGTCGTTTTCCAAATTCAGTCTCTCGGAACACACCTTCATTGGTCCATCGGCCATAGTTACTTAACCAGCTAGAGTAAGCAAATGTGGGTTTAGACGTATTACATTCACCCAGCTGCCTTCTTGTAATATTTATAGGGCACTGCCTTATCCGCATCCGTCTTCTCTGTGTTGCTCCGCTTTATAGTAAGTGTCTTCTAACCAGATCGACGTTTGAATGAGTGGAATCGACCGTGTGTTTACGTCGGGGTTACCGCTGTTCCTTGTTTCCTGAGTGAGAGGGAGCGGCTCCCTGCTTCCCGCTAAGTGTCGGTTTTCCCCACAGCGCCACCCCAGGCCTGGCGTCAAAGTACGCGGTTGCCTGTTACATTGGCGCAAGACGTGAACGCGGGCGGCCCAGCTGAAAAGTTGCTTTGGACAAAAGGAACTGACAAATAAATAAATGTGAATTTTATACAAGGTGAACATAAGACCTTGGGACCTAAAATGTCTGAAATATCCGCGATTACGATTTGTTTCATGTTGACATTTGCTTTCTACAGCCAGAATTCTTTCTGTGTGCATATTTGCGCTGCTTTGACTCCTCTCTTTGCGTCCTACCCCTGGTGTCCTCTTTTTCGTAAAGCAAAATACTGTCACCCTATGTTATAACACTATGCATTCATTCAATTCCATACCCGCTTGTCCTGTGCCGGATCGTGGGGGTTCGGATCTTATCCTTAAACAGCAGGTGCAAGGCATGGAATAACCCAGGACGCGGCGCAAACCATCGCACTAAAACCATTTATTGTTTACTATTTCTTTTTCATTTAACTGATCTGCAGTCATTTAAAAAGCTGAGCATCGTAAATGTTAAGTTGAATCTTTAAAAAACAAGCCTATGTATTGAAAAAATGAACGATACTGATATTCATTTATGTTTGTAGTTCGACAGCGTGGCAGTTTTTACGAAAGTGATAAGCGCAGGTAACATTTTTCCTCGGGCACTATTCCAGAAGAATTCATAGACCTGCTTGCTGACTTGCGTTTTTAGCAACTGCGCCACGGCTACATGACCTACAACTTGGTCACAGGCACAGAAGCCGCGGAATGCTGATCTCGGTGCTTATCAATCCTGGCGACGCCTCCGAAGGACTTTCTTATATGGAGGACGACACGTGACTTAAAAATTATTTAAATCTATGGTATAATAAATAATAAAAAAAATGTTTGTAGAAATAAATAGATAACTACATTAAATAAACGAATAAATAAATGTATAGAATGAATGTAGACTTATTGATTTACTTCCATATTTACGGATTTCCAGATTTATTTGCGGGTAATATATACAGCAACATACTAGATAAGTTTAAATACATAATATTAGGCCCAATTCTGATTCTGATTCTAAATACATCATGTCGGCCTAGTATATACAACATTATTTAAACTGAATGACTGAATTTTACTGTAACTAAAATTATTTATGATCGTAGATTCTTTTTCTTATCGTTCTTAAACGTATAAGTGAAATGAGTTGTATACATTTATTCAGCATGGGTAACATTTTTATTGCACTGCTAGGGCAACGTTGGTGGTGTAGTATTAAATGTTACAGTAATTATTGTTTTAAATCATTAAAGTCAAAACAATAATAAAACAGGACTAAGAGCAAGTGTCGTGTCGATAATTCCAAATATATTTACATTATGTTTAAATCTATTTATCAAAGTAATGCTTGACGGCTATTTCAAAGATCATGCGTTTGTTTGGGGAAGGAGCTGAAACTGAAGGTTGCAATCGCCTAATTTTATATCTGTTTGGGTAGAAAATAAGATTCATGCTCCAATCACGGTTCGTACAGCCGCTCGCAGGATGATTGACAACCTGCTGGACGAATCACAGTCAATTAGCTCTGCTGCTACTGGAAATTAGCAGATATTTATTTCATGGACGTTACAATGACAGTATACAGGAACCAATCGCGTTTAGAGACGGCGCACATGGTTAGCGAGTGCTGCGTCAGTTATCCACTGGTTTTTTTTAATAAATTTGGCTAATTTACCAATGCAGTGGGGGTTAGGGTGTTTTTTTTTTCCGTGATGTCGGACACGCCCCCTGAGAATCTGCTTGATTTCAATGTGAAGACGGTGGAAATGGATAGCAAGCAGCCTGGAGGTCAGTTCAGATCTAGCGACAAGTGAGACGTATTAATCATTTCGGCATGCCGAGTGGCCTTCGTGTTTGATTTTATTGCCCCGGCGGTTTAAACAAGCTGGCAGGGACTCCCCAGGAGCGCAAACGGAGCCCCAACTCCCCCAGGCAGCTGCTCATGCGTGCACTTTCGGAGGCTAGCTAACTGCATGGTAATGGTGAAGTTAGCCACTTCAGTTATGCGCCCCGGCGCCAGCTCGCTCGTGGTTTGATTACTCAGACATTTAGTCACTGGTCTCCGGTGGTGTGCATGTGGGTGGCTGTGCACCGTACTACATTTTGTTATTTAACTAGGGAAAATGTAGTATATGTCGCAGTGTTGCCAACCTCCGTAGACAGTCTGCAGTAAATGTTCCGGGTAAAGAGAGATATTTTGTTGTCGCGTGGCGTGCATGTCGCGATCAGTGGTTTTAAGATTATGATCGTCATTTAGTGTGAGACAGGCTGCTAAATCCGCGTAGTATTAAGTGCTTTTGTGGTTGTCGAGCTGTGTTAAAACACTAGTAAGTGTGGTTGTGTCCTGGGCAGACTGGGTCGGTATGACAGTTACCATGCGGATGCGTGATCAGTTTTAAAACATGGTTTATTATATTTAGCGCTATGCTGCGTTGGATAGTGAATGGATGACTTGTGCATTGTCTGTGAAACTCTTGATAAGTTGCCAGATGCGTCACGCATATTACACCTACGGTTTAACACGAGCTCGATCTTTCCTGAATAACGAAGCAAGAGTGTAACGCGAGAGGACTTAACCTTTATGTTAATTTGGGCGAAGCTTTTATAAGCTGCAGTTCCTGTCCCCGTCCAGATGAACGTGTTTAAGGTTTGTGTGCCCCGGTTTAGGAGCGGGGTCCTGGAGCTCCGCAGCCCCTTCGAGCAGCAGCGGATCCGGCACCTCCGGTCAGTTCGATCTCCGGCTGATCCGTCCCGCGTAGCATTTACAGATACAGATCTTCAATCATAATCACACTTTCTGATTTCTTTCGTTTGTTGACTTTCATAACGTTTCCTTAGTACATTCTTTCAGCTATATCCTCATATGTAATCCTGCTGTGCAATTTCTCCGCAGAGTCTTACCCGAACGCTACTGCATGGCAAGGCAAGTGTCATTTTAACGTCCCTTAGAGTTTTGCCGGGTGTTTTGTAGGGGTCCTGACCGATCCGTCCATCCCAGCAGGTTATGAGGGTTATGGCTTCTACAGCGCCCAGAGCAGCAGTGGTAGTGACCCCTCTGCAGACCAGTATGTGTATGGGAGCTCCTGGGAGCCCCCCAGGATCGGCACTGAATCCGGAGTGGCCATGAGCGGGAACGAGGGCAGGGGAAAGGGACAGCAGCAGGGCGGAGGGGGGAGGAGCAGCACTGGTGGCGCGCAGACAGACAACCCAGACTCCATCATTGCTAAGATCAATCAGCGTTTGGACCTGTTGTCCAAGGAGTCGGGAGGCAAGGAAAGTCAGGAGAGGTGAGGATCCCCTGGTGCATGGATTGTTACAGCATCGATGCATGACAGTATCAGTCCTGTATGCCGCGACTGCAAAACACAGTAAATGCATCAGTTTTTTAAAATTGCAGCAGTTACTGTGTCAAAAGGAAAAAAATAGCAGAATTACCATAATTTTACAATCAAGACCTATGTTTTCTTAATGCATGTCGCTAATGACTTCAGTAATTGTCATTCTAACTGATTTTCATACATTTTAAATGAGCCTTTTCTACTTCGTGCTGCATTTTTTTTTATTATTTAGCCATTTTTAAATGCTCTGTTAACTCAGAAGTGACACTCTTGATGTCAGATAACACGTCGATCATTTGTTTTAAATGAAAGCTATGGGATCCTTCGCTCCCGTCGTGTGCGCTGAGCCCTGATTTCTGCTGTAATTTGGGCCATCCCACTGCTCGATCTTATTCTGCTCCTCTTCCCTCTCTTCCTCCCCTGCTTTTTCTCACGCAGCTCTTTCAGGTTTGAGTGCTTCCAGTCCTACATGCTCCCAGCCGACAAGGAACAGTCTGTCTCCTCCTTGCTGTATCGAGAGGCGACTGCAGGGGGCAGCGGCGAGACCGGCGGGGTGGGCACGGGCGGCTCTGCTGGGATGCCGTCGCCTGAGAGCGGCTCCCCTTATCCCCGGGGCCGCGGCGGAGTGGGCCGGCGGGAATCGAGCGGAGCGGGGGAAGCGCGATCCAGGGGCAGAGGTAGCAGAGACTTCAGGGCGGGTGCCAGGGCCGGCCAGCACCAACAGAACCGGGCCCAGAACCGTCGAGGGGGCGGGTACTGGAGAGGCAGAGACGCCCCTGCCCCGCCCCCTCATCAGCACCCACACCACCATTCCCAGTTCTCCCAGCACTCGTATGGCTGCTATCCCACCTCCACCCCACCTTCATCCTCCTCCTCCTCCGAGCGACTGTCTGCCTGCTGGAGCGACCAGAACTACATGGGTTCTGGTGGACCAGGCCGGAGTCCCCGGGGGCGGGTACCGTCACTGTTCCCGCCCCCTTACCCAGAATTCTATGATGTGCCGCCGCCTCCCTTCCCCCCACATCATCTGCATGGCCCCACTATGATGGCAGGTTTCTGTCAGCCCTACGGTGGACCACAAGGGGGCAGCAGCGCATGGAACTGGAACGGGAAGACCTGGCCCCGAGGAGACCGAGACGGGAGGGTGAGTAGCAGGGGGGGCTACAGCGCCGGCACCCCGAATGTAACGTCGTCGGAGTGTGTTTAGTGTCTCCTCACGTCTTCATTGCTCTCTTCCTGCAGAGGCAGCGTGGAGCCGGACCTCAGACAAGGAGCGCGGAGGGGAAGAAGAGGCGTTTCTCCCAGACCGTCGACGACCTCGAGGCCCACCACGCGGGGACGGAATCAGAGGAAGACGATTATGACCAGAACCCATTCGCTCAAAGTACTATGCCCACGCAGATCGCGCGCGGTTAGCTTATATAAAAAGAAGTAATGCCAGATTAAAAGGTGTTGATTTAGTGTCTGGGGGCTGCTTTGTGTTTTTTTTTTTTTTTTTTTGAGCCCAAGCTACATTTTAAATTTGTGCTTCTATGGTGGTGGCTTGTGAATTACTGTGGGAATGGCAGCCAGCTGGACCAGGGAGAGGGCTGGATTTATTTAGGGTGTGATTTGACAGAGAGAGACCAAGCAGCGGTGGCCTGGGCGGGAGGGAGAAGCAGGACGTGTGTGTTTGAGTAATGTTCTTACACATCTGTGATGGAGGATTGGCAACGTCTTCATGCCGAACACATGATGATTGAGTCTGACTCACTCTTTGTCTTCTCACAGATGAAGACGACGACAGTGAGGTAAGTGTTGAATCTTTTGTGTGATTTGGATCTGTAGAAGTTTTTTTTTTAATATTTCACTGGTCAGCCATCGGTCAGGCTATTTGTTTGCTTCAGTGGTTCTTAATGGGACTGGATTCTTCACCCCATATAGATTCAGCTTCATTGTCTTTGTGTAATTTTGGATTTCTGTGGTATGAAATATACCATTATTACATGGTGCATGAATCAGTTTACACCTGTGGGAATTAAAGATCAGTTTTTATGAGTGTTAAAAATGGCTTCCTGTTTTACAGGTGGTTGAGGAGGAAGCTGGAAAGGAGGGAGAGAAAGCTAAGACAGGTGGACATCGTGCCATCCCTCCTTTCTCTGCACAAAGTGAGTGTGCGACATTTTGTGTAAAATAGTTCTTTGTTCGCAATTTCTGTGTTTGCAGAAGTTGAGGAAGAGATTGACGACGAGGCAAAAAGGAAGAAGGGACGCAAGAAAGAACGACAGCAGAAGGATCACAGGTACGATGTGTGGTAACACAAATACCATGTTTCCATGTTGGGTTGGAGATTGAAGATCAGTGATCTGTCAACTGCATTCTTTCCACACACACACACACACACACACACAGGCTTCGCTTTACCTGCTCGATGTGCAAGTTCAGAACAGTGGAGGAGAAGGACATTCAGAGTCATATAGAAGGTCGCTTCCACAAAGATGTCTTCACCTTCCTGGCCAGCAAGATCCCAGAAGCCCATGTCAAGTTCCTCCAGGTGGGGGCGCCATTGGCAAACATTCGGCAATAGGGGCCACACGGCACCGTACTCTGTGATCTCACCCTGGATGCGTTTCTCCTCTCCCCCGTCTCTCCAGGAATACACGGTCAACCGCAACAAAAAGATATTAAAGAAGAGACAAGAACTGCTTGATCTGAGTGAGATTCATGCAAAGTCTGACCCGTTTACAGGTAAAACTACTGCAGCTGCAGCTTCCTGTCTGAATAAGAATAATAATAATAATAATAATATTGATGATAATACGCTATGACCTTGTACTGAATAAGCAGAGGGATGAAAATAACAAGAATGATAATTACTTGGTTGTGAAGGGGCTGAACATATGCAGCAGGCAACAGATGCATGTCGCATTGAATGCACGTTTGTTGGTGCCGCAGGTGCGGGCCAGGACGAGTTCTTGAAGCGCATCGAGGCGGCGCACTGCATGGCCTGTGACATGGTCATCCCGGCGCAGCACAGTCTGCTGCAGCGCCACGTCAACTCCCCCGAGCACCTGTGCAACCGTAAGGTGGGTCCGACACTGATGTCCCGAGCCAATCAGATTTTAGCTGTCGCGTGATTGGTGTGACGAAGGGGCATGGATGTTTTTGGTTGGGTGAGGTCACAGTTATTTACCCATCCCTACATCCACCCATCTTCTGTCCTCTTATGCATTGCATGGTTGGGGGGGGGGGGGCTGAAGCATATTCCAAGCAGGGTGGGGCCAAAGACAGGGCGCTGATCAGTACTGGGATGCCAGGTTATTCAGTCACTTCATGTTTTGCTATTTCCCTGCCATCTCTGCCACAGGGCATCACTGAGCACTTTAAGAGGTCCAGCCTTCCCATCGCTAAGAGCATCCTCAACAGCAGCAACATCAGCAGGATGCTGGAGAAGTATTTAAAGGTACGATCGGCAGCTACACACTTCCAAGGGAGCCTGTGTTTGTCTGTTGATAGCTGTCTGTTAGTGTTTTTGGTTCCGAATTAGGGTAATTTTTATTTGTTCATACTCCCTGTTCGGAGTTGGTGTTTTGGCCATCGAGTCGGGAGTGTCTGCAGCTGCATGTCTGACAAATAAGTTCCATTGTTGTTACTCTTCCAAAGCTGTTTAAAGAGGAGTTTTTAGTTTCTTACTACAAATGACAAAGTCAAATGATATTTAAATATGCCTGTTATTTTTCTGTCTGCTTTCTCTTCATCACTAAACATGTCTGTGGCCCTCTTCCATCAGGGAGAAGACCCCTTCACAGATGAAACAGGCGATCATGACCCAGAAGATGACTGCCACGTAGTGAAGGCCAGTCCTGGAGAACAAGGGCCTTCTGGGCCCAGAACTGGGGCTCTGCTGCACCCAGGGGCACCCACTGGCCCAGAAGGTGCCAAGAATGATGGGAATGAAGATGAGGGGTCAGAAGAGAAGGGGGTTCTTGAGGAACCACAGGAGTTTTTAGAAGAGTTCTTGGAGGAAGAGGAGGGGGATGAGGAGGATGCAGTGGAGTAAAGACTAACTAGACTAACAGTTTTGTCGCATTATGTTTTTGCAGTGTTATAAGCTGCCCAGATACTAGATTGATTTCTGCATTTTGTTTGTGACACTGGAATTACCACCGTGTCTCAGATGATGTCATAAGGAGCTGTGAGTTCAGATGATGTCATAAGGAGCTGTGAGTTCTTGTAAATCTCATAAATGAAGTTGATCATATTTGCATAAAAAGAATCACCCCTGGAAGCACTAGTGGCAGTACTGTTACCCTGTTACCCTCCCCCCTTACTTTTCTGTATGCAGTAAGATTCCTTAACATAATTTCTCAGTCATGAGCAGTTTTGCAAACATAAAAGGATTTCTGTGTGGAGAAATTTTTGGATGGAGGCTGTCCTTCCAGTTTAACTGATACCAAAAATGTTTGTTAGGGCAAGAAGTGAAATCTGTTTGCAAATACAGTGGTACCTCGACCCGCGAACAGTCCTGTTCATGAACAAATCGGGTTACGAACCAGCTGTTCGAAAAATTTTTGTTCCGGTCCGCGAACCATGTTTCAGGCTGCGAACACACAAACATCCCCCCAAAAGGGTCCACTGAAAGCGCCCCATGAACCACATAAAACACTAAGAAGTGTACATTATGCCCAAGAATGATTGTGGAATGTATAAAAAACTGGTTGTAGATGTATGTCTTTACTATATCTCTTCAGAGGTCGAATATCTGGGGAAAAAAAGAGCGAGAACGTTCTGTACCTTTCAATGACTGATAAACATGATTGTGATGGTTTTTAACAGCCACACACACATAAAATTACAGTACTTCATTATTAACATTAATTAAGTAACTCCTAATTAAGTGTTATTCTCCATTCACACATAGTGGCAACTGCTTATTGTTTGTTACAGTACAAACAAAGAAGTTCATCGGCATACAATGTGTGGCATCACGAAATGTACATAAAAATATGGAAATAATGTACAGTATATTTAAAAAAAATCACATTTTTCAAAATTACTGTTTTGTTTTTGACTGTTACTCAGTCTTTTAATGTTAATTGTTTAGTTTTTTTGGGGGGATGTTTTGTGGTTCTGTTCTGTGTTTTGGCGTCTTTCGAGCGACCAGCCCGCCAACAAGCGTATTGGTCCGCCTTCCGTAAACGTATTATTCTAACAAATTATTTGCATTTACATTATTTCAAATGGGAAAAATTGATTTGGGTGGCGAACTTTTCGGGTGGCGAACTGAGTCCTCGAACGAATTAAGTTCGTGAGCCGAGGTACCACTGTGTGTGATACTGTGAGCTGCTCAGTTTTCTAAAGGAGATGAAGCTATCCCCGGCATCCACCATGAACTTTACCCCATTCTTCAGTAAATTTGCACTAGTAACAATTGACTTGGTCTGCTGTACTTATTATACTTGATGCTGTTTCTGATGTGAAAACATCATTCCGTCTGCGGGCGGCCTTCCCCCCCACCAAGGAGAACTTGAATGGCTCAAATGCTTTATTTTTATGATGGATTCAGCGGGAAACAAACAAAATTAGGAGTCTTGTGAGCATTTTGGGAAGCCAGCAGGGCACAGAGTCTGGGGTATTTTCTCTGAGATTCTTAATATATGACTTTACCGTGAGATTTTTCCAACCGGGAGCAGGAAAAGGAAGATATGAATAGAATCCATATGTGCTAACGAGGTTCAGTGTCTCAAAACCAGCAAGTCATAAAGGTCCCACCTTTAAGCAGTGACTGGTCCCAGTCTAACCCCTTTAATTTTTTACAAAATACTCTTGCCTTTTTTTTTAAAACTTACTCACACTTACAATAAACGTGGGTGGTTTGGAATGTCTCATGTGGTTTGTTTTGTTACATCATAAAGAAGGTGAGCATCCTTACATAACTAATGTCGAAGACGGAAACAATGGTTTCCTGGCAACAATGCACTGTACGGAGAAATGTAATAGTGCTGTGGGGTTTGAGTTTTATAATAAAACAAATTATGAGACATTTAGACTCAGTATTAAGTTCTTAATCCTGTGGATTTGCTTGCAGTCCGGAGTGTAAAACTGACCCCATGCACTAACCACCCCCCTGGCCATGATGATCAAGTTCTCCTCCATGTTCCAGACACATAGCAGTGACACTTAACCAAATTACACTTTTATTCCGTGATGCCATCTTTCCTCGGTCAGGCGCTCTGCTTATTTTTATCCTCGGCCTTAGACTTCCTGCAAAAGATAAAAATAATGAGGGCTATTTTGCACGAGACAGAAGAACTCCGTTTGGGTCGTGAAGGGCAACCAAGTTCTCTGTCTCTTTTTAATCAGGTCAGCTCCATTATGATGATACTTGATGAATTATGAGTTCGATCTGGAGCTGGTTAACCTCAATAAGAGCCTAAATGAATGGATGATTTTTACTGGATGTTGTATCACACCGATCACGTGTTACCCTGAAATGCGGCCAGGTCTGTATCTCCCTGTAGAGGGCGTCCCCAGGGCAGGAGGTGTTGACCAGCTGACGGTGGCCGTGCACGATGTAACCAGGCGACAGGTGGCCGTTGCCCACGGCACACGCGGGCAGCCGCTCTCTCACCAGCTCCAGTGTGCGCTGCGATGGCAGGCAGCTCGTAAAGTCGCCGATTATGGCAACACCGTAACCTTTCGAGTTGTGGCCCAGGGTGTGGGCGCCTTGCCGGGCCCAGCCACGGCCCTCGTAGATGCTGCCATCAGATCCGGCCACAAAGCTGGAGTACAGAGAGCAACATGTGGAGACCAAGAATACCGGGGACGATTTTGCATATAAGACAGCCGAATGGCCACAGATTAATGGCTGAACAGGAAGTGAACGTCACCGTGGTTATGCCCAATGAGTGGGTATCTAAAATGGGAAAGCGCTGTTGTACGATTGACTCTACACATTGGTTTAACAAGAAATCAGAGCTATTTTTTTAAAGAGTGCTGAAAACAAAAGAGAAGCTAATAGATTGCTGTAATCCATAGAAAGAACTGGAATCCAACTCCGAAACTATTTATAGTTAACATTTTGCATCAGTTATGCTGGATTTTTGGGTAAACTCATACGTTATAGTATATACTGTATTAGCTACTCATCAATTAAATATTCAGCATCATTAAATTATATTCTGTCTCACTGTAATTTTTTCGTCAGCATTTATTAAGAAACATCCGCGATGATGAGTCTTGCGTTCTATAGACAAAGTGGGCGATGTTACATAGTATTAGCTGGCCGGGACAAACCCAGTTTTCCTTGTAAGCGGCTGCTGCCCAAAGCAAGTGCAGACAGTTAGCCAAATAACTTTAAAAGTTTCTACAAAATATGTCATCAGGAAATGCGATTGCTGGCCACATATCGACGTCCAAGGTCTCCTGGTTCTTTGGTAAGTTGTACAGATTCCTGTCGAGTCCAACGGCCTTTAATTTAAATTTAAAATCATCCACATGGCAGCATGTTTTGCCACTTAGTCCTTCTGAGGGGGCGTGTTCTGGGGAAAATAACGTCAATGCATAACCTCTGTACAAACTTAGGGTTAGGGCAAACGTTACATGGACTGGGGCTCCAAATTGCTGGGATTGAGCGGCCTTTGACGGACTGACATCCTGTCTCGTGGTACACTCGATGCTACCTGTATCCGATGTCGTCCCAGCCGTTGCCGTCTTGGTGGAAGCGCTGCATGGACCGCATGTCAGCAGCACACTGGTTGAAGGTAAGGCAGGGCTGGCCCGGTTCGTAGGTGTGGTGGACGTACATGTAGGAGAGGGGCGGACTTAGTTGGGTAGGCGTGCCTCGGTAAGGCTCCGCCCCCCACTGGCACCGGGGGATGATGGTTGGACAGTCTAACGGAGAAAGATGGGGTTACCTTTCTGATAGGATAATAAGTCACAACTTCTTGCTACACATATACTCACTTGCATACGATTGGATGAACTCCTGCACCCCCTCCTTCACGATTCTCTTTGACTTCATCACACGGACATCTCCCATCAGCCTCCAGTGCACCTGCATCGAGTTCATCACCTGTTTTCGCAGTGATGCAGCGCTCACCAATTCCCTGAAGTTGTCCCTGCGGAGGACGCTGATGAGACGGGGGGCGCTGTCGAGGCCCCCGGGGCCCAGAGAGTAGCTGTAGTACTGCTTCAGAAGGCCGCTCAGTGTGTGGGGGTGCTGTGTGAGTAGAGAGAGCTCCGTGCCAAGGATTATTCCGTCCATCCCTCCATTTATGAGAGCTTCAGTAGCCAGAGAGGGCTTCCCTGGGAGTGTGAACATCGCAGGCGAGGTCACGCTATCCCAACAACCATTGGGGCCGAGACGCTGAGGGAGCAGGGAGTTGTGGAAGGCCAGGAAGGACAAACCCAGGTTTCTGGTCAGGGCGACAGCATGTAGTGCATCCACCTTAGCTTGAAGCCCCGCCTCTACGCCCAAAAGCAGTGGCGCCATGGCAACCGTCGTCCCATCACGGACGAGGACCACTCCCTCCACCTCACCTCCCTCGCTCACCCTGTGCCGAAGCGCTTTGCCAATGAAGTCATTCAATTCAACATTCAGCACCAGAGCCGCCCTGTTGTAATCGTCTTTCGCGCTGCCCAAGAAGCTCTCCGTGAACAAATCCCCGTAGCCTGCGAGATGGCGAAGGGCTCTCACTGTGCCCAGGGGGCCCAAACCCGGGTTCTGCGCCTCAATATGCTCCAGCACCCTGATAAATTCATCCATGTGCCTTGGATTGGCAGCTGGGATGGGAGAAAGATTCGTGCGTGAGACAGACGTTTCAGAGCAGATACGTGATTTACATTTAAGACAGAGTACACGATGACAGCGCTAGGATCTTACTGCAGATATCAAATGCATTTATTGACACAGCAACAGCATGTTTTTTCCTATAAAATACTGTTTCCAGTGTTTAAGCAGCAGTTCTCAGGGCAGTCCTGAACAACTACACTGTGTGAGACTTATAAAGAATGCTGTCATTAAACTGTGTTACGTCTGACCTCCCTTAACGTCAGTATAATACAACTGTGCCTTTGACCTGTTGTTGTTAATTACAATAAAAATACTACTTAGTTACTTTACTAAACAAGGCCAAATGATGTACCTTTTACAAAGAAATTTTTCACAGTGTATTCACCAACCAAAAAGCCATTTTAAAACTTTCCTACCAATGCATCTCCAAAATAAGATTAAAGAAACAATTACATTAGGTTACATCATTTATGACACAAATTTAATTAGAAACAAATAATCTAAATTATTAAGAGTTCAAGTGGAACAATAATTGACATATACAGTTAGCCTCCAGGGTCTAGCGCATTAAAATAATAATAATAAAATAATAATAATAATAATAATTACCGTTGGCTTTGCTGCCGATAATCACCACAGTCAACGTGACGAACCATTTCACAGGAGACATTTTGCAGGAAGACAGTCGTTCTCAGACTATGTTCACCAATAATTGCCTCAGGTCTCCCTAAAGATATTTATATACACAGTTTTAACACAGGTCAACACAGGGATATAGTGCATGATCCCAGTATTTGTCGCACCCTGTGTAACAGTTTGCGGGAAACACACAGCTGTTTAAATTTCCCAAGGTTGTTTGAGCTTAATCCTTAACTTCTTGATAGTGATTTCATTTCATGAGCTGGAGCAATAGGAAACCTATGAAATAGTCTTCGGCAGTCAAAGAAAATGGTGTGTAAATGATCTTTATGTTGGTATAAAACTATGATATTATGTCTGTCAAAGCGTGCCAGCTTTAGCCACTTCGGAACTACTCCTAAAGTCATCCCGGGATTTGCAGCGACCATCCAACACACCCATTTTAATCCGTAAATTAATTAACCGAGCTGGTAGTGGACTTTTTAATAAACACATGAAAGGCTGAGGTGCCCCTCAAGATATCAGTAACAGAAGAAAATCTTGTTATATTTTATTTTGTTTCTAATAGTTTTCATATGTTTTAATATTAAATTGCGTTTTTCTGTCTTGAGCAAATATATACCTATTGCAGAGATAAATAGCATAAACATAAACAAAAACATTTTCTTTGACTGCAGTACTTTCGCAAAGTACTGTAAATTTGACAAATTCATGTTATCCGTAAACCAAACAGCTAGGAGGGAGGTAACAAAGAAGGCATGTTGTTACATTATAGAATTATTTAGGAAAAACATTTCCATGACCCTGATAAGAATACGTGGTTGGAAGATGGATGGATGGATGGATGTAAAGCGTGAGAACAGATATCCGCAATCACTCTATCCGAAACTGTCACCAATGTCATTTGTTTCATCCTGCTTGGTCATTTATCTTACACGACTAGAAATGTGTTGTGCTTGAATAATCTTCACCTCGTGTACGTGTACACATTTGCCATTTTAGTATATTTAAAACGTGTACGTCCTTTATCATTTTACATATGTATAAATGCATGGATTTTAAGTTAATATTTTACTGATCGACGTTTCTTGGTATGGTCCTCTCCTTATCAAAAACATACACTGTTTTGACACGAGCAAACACAACTTTACTGGAAAGGACGATATTTGTCTACTGCACGCGGAGTTCCATCTATATCCTCTTGCACAAAGACTGCATGCTTTTGGTGAAACAAATGCATGGAAAGACTATAACACGACTATATGCAGCGACACACTATTTTAATTGGCGTGAAATGTGCAACTACGTCGCGTGCTTTAGACGTCATATAAAAGCAATCGCCTATAATGTTACGAGGGATTACAAAATGGTGTAACACTGAGTACGCATTGCCCTCTAGCGGACATTGCAACACTATCAAAAATACGGACTCCTTGGTTTTGTTATTAAAATGACATTTATTTCAAATATGCCAAAATTTCTGTATATCCATGGTACTGGACAGAGCGAATTGCAGCACCTGTACCGTCCTCCCCTGCTCAGGGCTGGTGTACGGCTACCTTTCACCCACAGTTAAACAAGGGGAACATTGCAAGAAAGAGCCATCTTACACAAAAACCACGACACGCAATTAATCCGCAATTAAATGCGTGCAAAATATATTTTGCGCAACCTTCTGATTACTCTCCACATGCGCACTAAACTCCGTTTTGCGTCCTTAGCCGTCTGACCCGGAATAGGAAGTTGGGGTCTGCAGTTCAAAACATCAAATCTCATCATAAGCAGGTAGGGCTTCCGTGAAATTAATCAGTTCGATGCGTACAATGCTTGAAATATTTATTTAGTTTTATATAGATAAATAAGGTGTCCTGTATAACAAATCCAGCCTTTTGTGCGTGATCTATCATACAGCCGATCAGCCAGCTGCCAGTTTTACCTGGACTTGTCGACTCAAGTGGATCCGTTTGCACTGACAGCTTGATGTTAAGCTGAATAAGCGAAATAAAAGGTTGCGAGCAGAAGCTGCCGTTGCAGGGTAAGCCGCAGGCTGCAGGATGGACACCCGCTTCACGAGGGGCAAATCGGCGATCCTGGAGCGCTCCCTGACCAGGCCCAAGACGGAGGTGAGCGTCAGCGCCTTCGCGCTGCTCTTCTCCGAGATGGTGCAGTACTGCCAGAGCCGCGTCTACTCCGTGTCCGAGCTGCAGGCGCGCCTCGCCGATCTGGGCCAGGGCGTGGGCGCCAGCCTGCTGGATGTACTGGTTCTGCGAGAGAAGAACGGCAAAAGGGAGACCAAGGTGCTCAACATACTGCTCTTCATAAAGGTATGCTGTGTGCTTGGCGCCCGCCCTATCCTTAAAGCATAAGTGGGAAGCATTTTGTAACTTATTTATTGTTATTAGAGATTGCTACACTTTTATTTACTTAATGCACAGAAGCACTTTTCCAAAATTAGTAAGGAATAACGATTTAACAAATTGTGTTTTTGTATTCCTATATAGATGAGCACTATTGGTATTGCACGAATCAATGTGCATTTGCAAGATATCAAATTTATGAAAAGTTGCATAGTTTAATATAAATTATTATTATTGTCAGGTGTCTGTATGGAAGGCCCTGTTCGGAAAGGAGGCTGACAAGCTGGAACAGGCGAACGACGACGACAAGACGTATTACATCATCGAGAAGGAGCCGCTGATCAACGCCTTTATCTCGGTCCCCAAGGAGAACAGCACTCTGAACTGCGCCGCGTTCACGGCCGGGATCGTGGAGGCCATTCTCACCCACAGCGGCTTCCCGGCCAAGGTTACCGCGCACTGGCACAAGGGAACCACACTCATGATCAAGTTTGACGAGGCGGTCATTGCGCGGGACAAAGCCCTGGATGGCAGATAGAGGGGGGAGGAAGTGACCCGGGGAATAGGGGGGGTGGGGGGGGGTCAGAATCAGAGGGGTTTATGCCCCATTTTGAAGGGGGTAATCCTGCAGATGTTAAAAATGAATTTGTTTTGATTTTTCTGGAACCAACTGAGGTGACCTGATTAATGACGTTAATAAAGCAGTTATGTGGTCAGGT
Organism: Mormyrops attenuatus; assembly: GCA_026777985.1. Classification (NCBI taxonomy): domain Eukaryota; kingdom Metazoa; phylum Chordata; class Actinopteri; order Osteoglossiformes; family Mormyridae; genus Mormyrops; species Mormyrops attenuatus. The sequence continues at coordinate 2,222,702 of JAODKC010000048.1, read as the reverse complement.
GGAGTGAAACAGAACCGACTCCTTCGCCTTTGCAGACTGGAGTTGATCCCTGACACCCCCGACACAGCATGCTAATTGTGTAGCCTTGTCATCCACTCAGTGACCAAGTGGCTGAATTTAACTAGTTAAATTCTAGTTAAACGCATCTCAGCTGACCAGCTTAACGAATGACTGGAGAAGAAATGTGCCGGGTGACCAAATCTGTGGGGAAATGGTTGATCAGTAGTTTGCGTGTGCGCGTGCGTGCGCGTGTGTGTGTACATTTTCTTGTCTAAAAATGGGGCAGTTTAGTGTCAGTTGTCACCTCATATTCTGTTGGTCTGGGTTTTAAATTGTTGGTATTTGTTAAAGTGCAGTTCCTCATGTACTGAAATGTGAAGTGTTGAAATAAAACAATATATATTGGAGAACTTTTGTATAATTATTTTTTGTAGATTTGATAATGTATAGCGTTTTAACCTTTTTTTTCCTTAACAGATTTCCCATGATTATTCTTTATGAATATAAATATTTTATGAACATAAAGAATATAGTCAAATATGCCTTGTTTCTGTTAGTATAATATAAAAATTGACCAAATAGAACATGGAGTTGACACTAGGAGGACACCCTCGGCCGTAGCTAAAAACTCCCAAGTGAGTTGTCACTTACATCCTTCAATTTGGGGAAATATGGGTCCCGCTGTAGATACAGTTTTCTGGGGGGCGGACTGATAGGTTTTAGGCCCCCTGAATCTGCCATGACACCCAGAGACACCCAAAGAGCTCCGGGAGCCCCGAGTCCGCCACCCAGGCAGGAGGTTCCCAGTGTTCTGAGTACGTGTCACCTAAAAATGACATTTTCTTCTATTGACTGTGCAGGTGCACAGCTAATGTGTGTCTGAACGTACACAGGCTTCTCTTTACCTAACGGCTTTAACTGTGTCCCGCTAGGTGGACGGCAGATCATATACAGCATGGTGATTAATGCGCTCCCTGCCACGACACTATATATTGCCGTAGTCATAATTTCCTTAAATTCTGGCCATCGGGTCCTTCCTCAAACTTGACATGAGCCGTCCGTCCGATCGGAATATTCCTGTGCCGTTTCTCAGACCCGTCACACTGCGGGCCTCACATGATCACGGAGGAAGCGGACGCCGGTCGCGGGCGCGGGCGCGGCTCTGTGCGGGTCTCGGGAGCGCGCGGGCGGGAGCGCGCGCGGCTTCGCTCTGCACCGGTACAATTACGGATGACGCCACGCCGCGAGCAGCACCCGCAGCTCTCATACTGATCCTTATATCATTTTATCGCAACGATGTAATTATTGTTATTTCGTTGTTTTTAATGCGTTTCGAGATTTCATAATGGCTACAAAGGATTGTAATAACTGCAGCCGAAAAGATTCAGGTTGGTCTGCGAGAATTTAGTTTTTATCTAATAATCGACGAATAAATCGGTGATTTAAAATGTTTGTGAATATATAATCGCGTAGCGTGTGATGCACTGTTTCATAGATAGATGGATAATATCATGACACAGAAAACGCAGTTAACGTTTGGACTGATCCCACGTAAAATTCTGTAAAATAATGCATGTACCGCAAATCACAATGCGCTTGGTTTATAAGCCGTGTTGTGTTTTCGAGTAAACACGCTAATGATTTAGCTTCCAAAATAACCCATCAATCACAAACGCGCCGAAGCATAAATTTTAAAAATTAAATTATCTGGGACAGGTGGTAAGATAATTAATGGTCGCAGACTTGTTATTGTGCCGTTTTTGGACAGGAAAACACGGAGATCCTTTAAATTACAGTATGTGCCAGTCTGGGTCTGTAATTAGCAGGCATGTTCGGTCTGGTACTTTTCTAATTCGTGAATGTTTTTAAATGTACGTTTACTTGTATCCTCTCATTTACGAATGCAATGGCAGGCAGTTATAAAGCTTTTTAACATATGTATGAGAGTTATGCAGACGTTTAGATTGCATGAGAACCTTACAGACATGAACCATCTAGAGGTTTATAAATACAGCTACACCTTTTTGCACTTAATTTATTAAAAATCTATCGGTCAGTCCCACTCATGTTGTCGGGTGTTTTCTGCGTTTTTCTTCGCAATAACAAATGGTAGCATAGAAGAAGGGTGTCGTGTTTCATCTCTGCTTGGTTTGGAGCGCGTCTGTAATAATGGTTTCAAAGTTGAGAAACCGGTTTTCAAACGATACAGGATAAGACGTTGCGTTCGTTAAGTTTCTGCAATCATTAGTACAACCCACACTTCCGAGTCTCCTGAATACTCTAATTCTGATTACATTCATTTATAATTTTTTTTCGTATAGTCACATCTGGCTGCTAAATATTCCTGGAGGTTCGAAGTCTGATATTAATATAGTAGTTGAGTAACTGCGCATTGGCAGTGCATTAATAAATTGCTTTTATTTGTGATGTGAAACTTAATTTGAATAGTTCAAAGCTCATGGATATTTGTGAGGGTTTTTCGTCACGTTGTCATGACTCATTTTGCCTCAGATGGTACAATTTGCCAGCACGTCTGAGAGAACCTGTGCTGACTATGGTGAAGGTTTTAAAAAAATATTTTATTTCAGAATATCTTAAACGTTAAATGACGTTACGTATTTCTTGGACCGTCAATGCAAGAATCTGTACTAACCACGGCTGCCACATATCCATTGAAATAATATTTAAATATAAATATACATTATCGTCCAACATGTACATTGTCGTTGGAAAATTTCAGAATAATAGTGTTGGCATGAGGCTTCCTTTAGGAATCTCATCATTTGTGTTCATTTGATTTCTGCTGCCTACTGCAAGCTGCGTGATTGTGAGTCTCTGTACTTACTATCAGTCAGCGGATCACTCCATATATGCGGCGTTTTGGGTGTGACGTCACCCTTATTTCTCTTGGTTTAGAGCAGGGGTCCCCAGTTATGGTTCAATCCACCACAGAGACATCTCTGCTCGAGCAATCTTAATCAGCCAGTGACCTGGTTTAGTATGCATGTTTGAACAGGAAAATCCTCAAACTGACTGGATTTGGGTGATGTTTTAGAACATTTTAGCTGACTTTAGTTAAATTAGCTGTATTTGGCTTTAACCCCCCAGTTCCAGCTGAGTTTGCTTCCCTTTTCATGCCAGCTGCTCTGTCAGAGTGGGACAAGTTGCTAACCCCAGTGATGAGATACGGCTCCAATGACCTCAGTTCTGAGGGCGATCGCCGCAGTGTGGCCTCGGACCCGGACCCGGAGCCGGAGGGGGAGGCAGCTGAGCTGCGCAGAAAGCTGAAGTACTTCTTCATGAGCCCCTGCGACAAGTACCACGCCAAGGGCCGCAAGCCTTTTAAGCTGGGACTGCAGCTGCTCAAAATCATCATCGTCACCGTGCAGGTACCCGCTCACCCCTCCGGGGGGGGGGAGGGGGTGTTTCTCAATATGCATTCTTAACCATAGTTGTGTTAACAAAACCCATTTGATGTCATCTTCCATTGGCAAAGACCAGTTCCAATACCAAGAACAGAACTACAGAGGATGATTAAAATCCCCAGATGTTGTTCTTGCCTTGCCCTAAATATCAAGGATAAATTGGTTGCATCTTCGCCAAGTGGGACCAATCCCAGGATTCTGTGCACCCCAAGTTCGTTCTTGGGCGGCAAGTTTGCAAGTTTGTTCTTCCCAAGACTAAGAGTACGATCTTTGCGTTCTTGGTATTGAGAAACAGTCCTGGAGTGGTCCACACCAAACAGTGGCTGACAGGAGCCAGATACCTGTCCAAGGTGTTCAAGTTGCATGTTTGCAAGTTCAGGTCACCGGGGGGGCAACACGCAAGTGTCGTCTATGGCCTTCTCTCTTCATTGGTGTCACTCAATTCCTTCTGCTTTCCTCACCACAGTTGGTTCTGTTTGGGCTCAGCAACCAGATGGTGGTCACCTTCAAGGAGGAGAACACAGCGGCCTTCAAGCACCTCTTCCTGAAAGGTTATAGGCAGGGTGCGGGCAGCACGCTGGCCATCTACACGCAGAGCGACGTCTACAGCCACATCAACTTCACCATCGAACAGGTGCCATCTTGATTTGCTCATTTCCTTGGCCTCAGTCTTCTTGGAATACCAACAATCTATAAATGTAAGAGGATAATCTAGTGGCACATCTGTGCTTTAAAGTTTCCCCTTCCCACCTGACACCTGACTCCTGACCCTCACCTCCTCGCCTCCTCAGTACCTCGCTCTGCCCACGGCGACTGTGGAGCGTTATGCCTACGTGTACGGGACGGGCGTAAATGGGAGCGCCCTGTCCCTGTGCCAACAGTACTACAGGGAAGGCACCATCGACCCGGCCAATGACACCTTCGACATTGACCCCCACGTCATAACTGGTACGTCCCTACCTCACACGGTCTCTTGTCCTTTGGGCTCATCATCAATCACAAAAAACCGCCATCCGACTGGCCCGTGAGGAGCTGATAGGCAAATGTATGTTTCATCTGGTGATGTGCTGTTTACTCTTGTGCGCTCGGATCACAAGTGGACAGCGCTAAATACAAGTGTGAACAACCACCAAGATACATCGTGATCTGCTCACCCAAATCACTTGCCGAGGCGGTCTGGGTCGCATTTGACCACATGTCTTTTGTAGTATAAACGCTAATGCGTCCTGATGTGTCCCTGACAAGGATGTCACAATAACTGTGCATGGGACAGTAACAAAATCCGAACAGAAGTGGTCAGCTGGACACCTTGGAGACAGTGATGTATCTCAGCTGTCTGCTTATGATACGATCGCCCAAGACGCATTTTAACACCAGTTTAAACAGGACCTAAGACTCAGACTCCTATTCAGTCATTTAATATGTGATAAACAATAGACAATTCTAGGCTTATGAGAAATCACTGGAAAAAATCGGCTTGATTCAGCTCTAGTTTTATCAGATTGGCCAGACACATGGCAGCCTGCTGTTCCTCATGCTCCCCACCAAGCCTCCGTTAGTGTCTGTGCTGTCACTAGAATTGGCTTTAATTGCCGAGTACTTTGCATGCGCATGATCGTTAAGTATGCCGGCTGTCAGGGCTAACAAGATGTCCGCATCCAGAATAAATAAAATTGCATTTTAACGTCCACAATAAAATATTAACTATTTGCAACACCTGCAAATAGAAGAGAGAGGACAAATTTGGAACAGTTTTGAACTGCGTCCATTTAGCACCTATCTAGGTACACTGTGCATTGGCGATCTTCATTGCATGCTGTTAGCTTAGAATGCACAATAGTTGGTCAGTTTAATTAATTAACTCTTTCTTGTTACATCTTGCTAATTAAGGAATATCATTGATTTTTTTACCACATCGTTAAATTTTGTGTCATTACCAGCAAAGACAAAAAATTTTTAACATGTAACGTTTGTTTTGGTTCTCGACTCATTAGGTATGTTGGTAAAACAGGATTTTTCTGCTATTGTGGGCAGTAAAACACACAGATCAGTATCCCGCCCTTGGGACCTAAAAATAATTGGGATGTGTCATGTCCACCTCTCTTTCCCGCGAGCTAGATCATGGGCATAATGAATATGTTGCCGTGTTACACAAACACAACATTATATTGGGTACATTGTGTTCCATTTACATGGGCTAAGATTCATTACCCTTGAATTTTTGACTCGCCCCTAAAAATGCAGCAAATTTTCATTAAATGCTGTGCCACACTTTAAGCAGTTCACGCCAGTGTTCTCACTCTCCCCTAATAAAAAGATAGGAAGATCACAAACAATGAAATGTTTGCAACACTAAATCATTACTATCCAGCAGCCAAATATGACCCTCCAAGCAAGGCTAGAACTCGTAATTCTTCACAAGATAAAGAACAAAGAATCTTACCTAAAAACACATTATTTGACCTGTGTACTTGTGACAGCAGTTAAATTCTCCCGTATTTGTATTGCATACTCATCTGTTTCTGAAAATAGCTATACTTCTGTCAGTTTTATACTCGGTGACTTTCACTTGACTACCCTTGGTTGGACTGGGCCTGGATTGTCTTTTGGTGGTGGTGCTGAACCTCTTTTCATGGTCGTCAGCATCTGTCTGCTTTTTTAGTCTGCCAGCTGTTAATCATTTTTCTCATCTGTGTCTCTGAATACTTCATTACAAAAGAAATTGTTTGGTGAGCTTCCTCGTGGTCTGTGCTTGCGCCCCGAAACGTCATTACGAAAGGTTCGGTAATCTAGTTTAAAGTCGACATCCCGTCCTATTCTTAGAATATCATAAAAAAACATACACGTTAGTGAAGCTGTTTCCCAGATGTGATCAGATTTGAGGCCTGTTTGACTGTCGAGGTTTTGAATTATCTGTATGTAAGCTTTCCACAGTTTCACTGTTTGTTCGCTTCTCTTCTTGTTGCTCTCAGACTGTGTTGGAGTGAACCCCCTGACTGCTCCCCCTGCTCCGGAATCAGATGACGCTGCTTTCCCATCTGGCGGCTACAAGAATTTCACCCTTAAGTTCCAAAAGTGAGAAACGCACTTCTGTGAGCACGCCTCACCAGGCCTGCAAAGCTTAGGCTCATGTGTTCTTCAGCTCTCACTCCGCAGTCCTGTTGTAATTTCCATACTTGTGATGTGCAATCACTATTTATTTCCATACTTGTGATGTGTAATCACTATTTATTCTCTTTTTAATCCTTGATTGCCTGACTCCAACATCCCTTTCATCCTCTCGCTCCAAGGCTTATCAACGTCACCATCCAGTTTCAGCTGAAGGCCATTAACATCCAGACCATCATAAACAACGAGATCCCAGACTGCTACACCTTCACTATCACGGTGAGGGTGTTGGTGGGTGCCGTGTTTGGGAGGTCCCGTCCCATTCCAGCACTTCCTGCGACACATTTTCCATAACGTCACATGTATTTGCAGTAATTGATGTTACTTGGCGGGATGGTCGCAACTGCTGACCCCAGATCAGTATGTGTCATTAGTGCTCAGAGCGCATACCTGTGTGTGAGTGTGATGTCTTTTCACTAGTGTTATCACTAACAGATACCCGCGTGTTTACTGTGTTCCCTGCTTGCTCACAGATAGTCCTGGATAATAAAGCTCACAGCGGCAGAGTGAAGGTCAGTCTGATCAACCAGGCCTCCATTCAGGAGTGTACGGACCCCAGTGTGTCGGGACATGGTGAGGGAGGGACTCTGCGGGTGGGCGGGCCGACGGGGGTGCAGCACAGTAAATGGGGTGCGAAATCATCCACCACAAAAATTAATAAAGACCACAAAAGAGTATGCTGAGAAAGATGGTTAAAAAGTATCTCTGGTTTATTCAGTGTTTCCTCTCTTTACCTTTTGTCCTTTTATCGTCCTCCTAACTCATCCACACCCGATGTGATTCTTGCCCCCAACCCCACCGGTGCCCCCTACTTCGACAGCGGAAAACTACATGCGGCTGACTCTCGACATGCTGGTGTCATTGGTCTGCTTGATGTCCCTCCTGCTGTGTGGACGCTCCATCCTGCGGGGGGTCCTGTTGCAACGGGTGAGAGAGCGAGGGAAGGGCAGAGGGCTGGGGAAACAGGGCCGTCGGAGAAGAGGTGGGAATGGGGGAGGAGGCAAGAGAACAGATGGGAAAGCAGGAGGAGAGAAGGAGAGGGGACGGTCAGGAAGATAAGCCTAGGAGGCACGTCAGAGGTCAGACTCAGAGAAGCGCTCACTCACTTCTCCATTCATCCTTCTCTCTGGTGATCCCAGGAGTACGTGCGGTTCTCCCAGACCCGGCTGGGCCAGAGCATTAGCTGGGCCGACAGGTCAGAGTTTATCAACGGCTGGTACATCCTGCTCATCGTCAGCGACGTTCTCACCATCACCGGGAGCTTCATCAAGATGGGCATCGAGTCCAAGGTCAGCGCAGCGTCCATCAGGCTCAGGGTTCCCGATCGCCTAGAACTTTACAGTCGCCGGTTGGGCCACATGACACCGTACGGGTGGGCAGGAACCAATCAAGAACCTCTCACTGGCTCTCAAAGTGGGCGGGCGGCCAGGATACTCTGGGCGTCTTAAGATCCACTTAACTGGCACTGTTCTGCTTCCATGAGAGACCTAGGTGGGGACGGTTGCCTAATCTCCACTGCAGGTGGAGCCATCACCCCTCGCAGGATGTCAGTCTCAGCCCGTCTCTCCATCCCCCACAGAACCTCTCCTCGTATGATGTGTGCGGCATCTTGCTGGGCACCTCAACGCTCCTGGTATGGGTGGGAGTCCTCCGATACCTGAGCTTCTTCCAGAAGTACAACGTGAGTGATGGACACATGCCAGCAGAGGGCAGGGCGGTTAAAAAAAAAATAAAAAATGTAGAGAATCTCTTAAAGGGGCAGTGTTTAGAATAAATGGTAAAACTTCACAATAATTGCACCTTCACGATGCATTCATAGAACATTCATAAGCATATGCAAGTATACCTTAACAGTTTTAATAAACATTAACAACAAACATACATGTATACAATTGTAATGTTTGTTATTAATGTATATTAAAGCTGTTAAGGTATGTTAGGATGTTAAGTTATACTTGCATGCTGCTTGTGAATGTTCTATGAATGCATTATGACAGTACACTGAATGTTTTATGAATGCATTATGAAGGTGCACTGAATGTCATATGAATACATTATGAAGGTGCACTGATTGCCAGCTGGCCGTTCTCTCTCGCTCAGATCCTGATCGTCACCCTCCGAGCGGCCTTCCCCAGTGTGATCCGCTTCTGCTGCTGCGTGGCTGTCATCTACCTGGGCTACTGTTTCTGTGGCTGGATCGTGCTTGGGCCGTACCATGTCAAGGTGAGGCGGCGGAGGGGGGCGTGGGAACTCTCGTAAGTTTAGTGCCCCAGTACTAATGAGATGTTATGTATTACACCTTGGCTGGATTAAAGGTATGGATGATGACAGAATGGACATAACACACTACTGTCTTACTTCCAAGATTTCAGATATAAATAATTTTAATAACACTTCCCAGCCTGGCTTTCCGAACAGGAAAAACATAGTCAAAGGTATAACAGTTAGTTATGCAATATGGCATTAAATAAGAAAAAGAAATAAAAGCTCCCAGGTCAGTTACACAGGAAGGTGATGACCCCCCCCCCCCCCCCCCAAGGAAGTCATGGAGGAAGCAGGGGCCTCATCTGTCGGAGGTTCGTGGGGCCACAGATAAGGGCCTCATCTGCTGGGGGTTCATGGGGGCACAGCAGACAGGGGCCACATCTACTGGAGGTTCATGGGGGCCGCAGACAGGGGCCATTCTAGAATTTGATCTTTAGGGGGGCCCAGTATGATTGTGGCCCAGTATGATTGTGACTCAGCACCCAGTACATTTGCAACTTTCTATCTGAAGAAATATGGGACGCCAGTTTTTCTGGGGACTGATACAAAAAATAGGATGCCTGGAGCCCCCCCCTAAATTGGACCTAGAATGACCTGCGACCCCCAGACATGGTGGACAGGATGTGTGAGCCACTACTGAAGATGTGTAGCTGTCCTTCACTGTCATGCTCTCAGTGTAAACACTAAATGCACTTAAATCATTTTCTTTATGATACAGTTAAGGTTCTCCTGAAAAGCTAATAAATTATTTAGACTCCCAAATGGGTCTTGTACAGTGGCGACAGGTTCCATCAGTCTTCCGATCGATGAGACGCTTCAGTCCATCCTCAGGTTCTGACGAACCCGTTTCCGCCTGCCCCCAGTTCCGCTCGCTCTCCATGGTGTCTGAGTGCCTGTTCTCACTGATCAACGGCGATGACATGTTCGTGACCTTCGCCGAGATGCAGGAGAGCAGCACGCTGGTCTGGGTCTTCAGCCAGGTCTACCTCTACACCTTCATCTCCCTCTTCATCTACATGGTGCTGTCGCTCTTCATCGCCCTCATCACCGGAGCCTATGACAACATCACGGTACGCTGGACCGAGATACGGAATGCGCTGCGATTCTGCAGGCCGGGGCTTCGCTATGTCCGTTTCGGAGAAATGCCATGTCATGGTAGCTACTTTGCACAACAAGATACAGTGCCAGTTAAAAGTCTAGATACACCTAATGAAAGTCATTTGGTTTTTTAACAAGATGAGGACTCTAAGCACGCCTCATGATCAGGCAATATGTATTATCTTGTGAATAAGGACAGAGATGGAGTGCTGTGACAGATGACCTGACCCCCACAATCCACCCGCCCCGACCTAAACCCTATAGAGCTGGTTTGGGATGAGTCAAATCAAAGAGCAGGGTAGCCAACTTGTGGCAACAACTCGTGGAAACCTCTTCAGGCCTGTTGGAGAAGCGTTCCAGGTGGCTACATCTGAATGTTTGTTGAAAGGATGCCAGGAGTCTGTAATGCTGTCATTAAAGACAAAGAGGGGCATTTTGAAGAGTCTTAAACTTGAGAAAATTTTGTAACGTTAAATACTTCTCTTGATCGTTGCAGTATTTGATATGCATTACTTCATTGCCTTGAGGCCGTTTACAATATGGTGAATAACATTGCTAAAATAGGAAGACATGCATTAAAAGCAGGTGTGCCAGACTTTAGTCTGCAGCTGTATTACAAAACCTGCTCTGGCACCCTAAACCTAACCCTAACCCTGCATGGATGTGATGCTGCAGTTTGCTGTGAGTTGTATGTATGACCTTCTTGTCTGCGGGATGGAGGACAAGTAAAAGTAGGGTAGCAGAGAGAGATTGATGGTGCAGGTAAGGGGGCGGTGCAGTCTCATGGATCTTGGATTGATAAATGTGAAGACGGGCATGGGAGGAGCTTAGAAGGCATGAGAGGAGCTTAGAAGGCATGGGAGGCGCTTATGGGAGGAGCTTAGAAGGCATGGGAGGAGCTTAGAAGAGGAATTGCGGGTGTCACTGGAGCAGTTGGCTAACTTCCTGCATTTTTTGCAGCAACAAACCCAGGAACCCGAGCATGTCTCAGACATGCACGCTTTCATCGCAAAGTGCACCGACTCGCCAAGCTCTGGAAAGTTCCGCGGCCTGAAAACGTCGGGTTGCCCCCCCTTCTGCTGCTGTGACTGGTGAGAGGAAGGTCTGGCCTTGACTCCCTCTGTAACGCTTTGTCGTCCTGGCACCGCCTTGGAGAGACTCTTCGAGGACAGTGAGCTGACTTTGGATCTTCAGTGCCCTCTGCTGTCTGAGTCGCAGCATCACGATAAGCTGGGAGTTCATGCATATGACATTTCTCAGTTAATTTAATTTTATCTCCGTAACAGGCAGCCTTAGGCTGAATGACTTAACATATCTATTTTTTTCCTTGGATGGTTTGCATGTCAACCAAACCTAAATCTAACTGGGTCAGCTTCGCTGAAATACATTATAAAGGCATAATTCGGTAGTTCGTAAGGTTCATAGGTATGGAGACTGTGATGTTCATGGGTAGGGGAACAGATTTTTTATGGTGTCAGACTCAAAACAATCTCATGGAATTTTTCAGAGCTGTCGATCAGACTGTGCTTCCTTCCCTTATTGTTGAAGGGCGGGGCGGTGGTTTTTAAAAACAGGTCTTTTAGGGACTTATGCCAGTCACAGGCACAGATTTTGAGGGGATCGCCTTTGTCTCGTCCCCTGGCAGAATGTTACAAATCCTAATTTTTATTTGTGTCAATTTTTATGCTAATATTTGTTTACGTAATTCTTGTGTTTTTGCTGCTTTACTCAAACGACGAAAGCTTTACTCATCGCATGACCGGTGTGGATTGATTCTGATTCTCACCGCATCGGGTCTTTATTACGAGACCAGCTTGACTTGCTAATTATCCGTCACACACACCCGTCTCAGAAAATTCTTACTTTAGTCTAAGAAAATAGCAAAGGCTGTAGCTTTATTGATTGTTTTTTCCACTCCGTGAGACATTCTGCTTTCAGGGGGCCGTTTCAGCAACCAGGCACCTCACAGGAAGCTCGACCCGAGCGAGATAGCAAACCCTGAAGGCCACTTTGCATTATTGATGGTGATTATCTGTTTGCCTGTCATCTCTGCAGTCTTTCAAGCTCGCAGTAAGACCACGGAGTAGCGGCTTCTGTGTGCATGCAGTCTAGGGTGAACACCTGACTTGGACAGAAAACAGTGCAAAGAACACGCGAGGTGGAATTCAGCTAAGGATGTTGTGAAGGAAATTTCAAATGTAATCTTGTTTTAAATGTTGAGAGAAGGCAGGAATGAATACTTAAGTGCAGGAAGTGTTCTTCAGTGACTTGTTCGAGTTACTTTGTCTTTCTTTTTTCAGTGCTGGGTTTTAATGTGCTTCTTACAAGACACAAAAACAATAAATTATTCATTTTAAATGTGTACATTTCATGTCTCACTAAAGCAACCTTGTATTTAGATTTTTGGGCCGTTGTTTGGGTCCTGTGAACGAATGAATGAATGAAATTACACACAATAGCCATGAGAATGATTTTCTTTTTACAACACTGGGTGGCAGTGTTGGGTCGATCTCTGTTTTGAGGTTGAACGTTTGCCCCTTTTGAAGCGTAGCCATTGATTCCCCCTGATAATCATGTCTGCTTACCTTTCCTGAACGCGAGTTATTCGTAACACAGCACATTTTTTATTGCAGGCATATAAAATTTAGACAATTGATTGTATTCCTACTACTGTCCTGCACTGGCGCTCTTCTTAATTCGCTGCATCTCTCTCTCGTGTGGATACCTGCAGCCGCTAAAGTGCTTATACGCTGAAGGTAACCTCAGCTTCGATAAGCATTTCAGCCTTAATGGAGCAGCCCGTAGGTTGTTTTGTCTAAGGTGGCTTATGATTTATTGACGAGAAAATTTACAAGGAAGAAAGACTCGTTATTGAGAGTCGGCAATTTTTTTTTCCCCCGCAGTTGTTATGATTCTAGCGTCCGCTAGAGGGGGCTTTTATTCTCAAGGAAATGAAAGCGGTGTTCTCCAGAATTAGTGGGAGGGGAAAGTGGAAGATGCGAGCAACAGAAAACTGGAGACAATGGTGGTGTAAATTCACATGCAGATATATTTATGAAATATACAGAGAAGGTATTCATACAATTAGGTATGTATAGAAACACATCTAGTCTTTATGATGGTATCCGGTCAGAGTAGAACATAGTAGAACTTTACGATACAGACTGGGGAAAAAAACATCTTACACCTTCCGTACTGACACTTTTAACATTCAGACTCGCATGTGCACAACACTAAACCTATAACCTTTCTCAGCCAAATGCACACAGATGAAGGTAAGATGGACGGCTTTTATTTTGTGAGTCTTCTCTGATTGCCTCAAGACCTGTGGTCCAGTGTGTCTCACAAGACGACAGATTACTTACATAAGGCAGCGCAAGAACCATACGCCACTGCCAGGTGAGGTGCCGGAATATTCCACAGAGCCTTGCTCTGTTTCCTGCCAGCCTTGGGCCTGTACGTTGAATGGTTAAATTGACATGTCGCATTTTGTGAGATAAGGCTCAGTATCAGAGGCTAACATCAGCGAGTCCAGCCTCTGTGCCACACGAATGTAGGAGCATATTGGTAACAGCGTCCGTCTCTGCATCAGTAACCAGGGAAGGGGAGGGGGGGGGGGTGTTGGGGCGGAGCACAAAGAGTCTAATAACTGGGTGGTCTGAGTGGCAGATTTGTCCGGCCCCTTCCTGCTTCCACTCGCTGAGCTGTTTTGGACCCAAATTTCCTCTCATTGTTATGTCTTACATGCCCCCATGCCAAGACGTTCAACGCCTTCCTTGACGTCCTACTCCTGTTCTCCCTAAATGCGAGTCTCTGAGTCCGTAAGTCTCTGCACGAGTCTCTCCGCATCCGTGGGTCTTTGTGTGCGTGTGAGCGTCTGTCTACGTGGGTGTCTGTGTGTATACGAGAGCACCTGTGTATATCTGTGTGCCTGCGAGTGACTCCATGAGTGTCACTGGCCTAGACGGTTCAGGGGTCGGTGTCCGCGTGGGTCTACATGTATGCACACACCCACATGTGTATGCGGCTGTCTGACTCTCATCCCCTGCCTCTGCTCTTCTCCCTGTTTACATGTTACACTGGGGCACCTTTGACCCCACCCAGAGGAAAAAAGCACTTCAGATGGGCAGGCCAGGTTTGATTTTTCTATTCTTTTAGACTCAGAACCACACGAATGCCATCACTAAACAATGCAGCCGCAGATCACAAGCCAGAGACTGGGGAAGCCGCACCCACAGCCCCCCCCCCCGGCGTGCAGTCGCAGGAGAACACAGAGCTTATCACACTCAGCAACCTGTGTTTCCCCCGAGACCTTCGCTATCCACTGAGGAACTTCAACACATCATGATGAAACAATACTGTCACATTCTATCCTTACGAAATGTCCATTTCTGTAAACATTCTCTGTCTGTCCTGGAGGGTAAGTTGGTGATGTGGGGGGACTCTGCATTTGTGCTGTGTTTTAAGGAGGTGCTGCCTTTCTTGTACCATTAACTAACTTTAAATTGTATCAAAATTTCTCTCAGATGAAGTCGGATGGGTCTGGTCTGTGTTAGTACCCAGTGCTAACGGCCAGTGCTAACGGCCGCTGATAAGGGTGGCAGGGCGCTGGCACCGTGTGTCACTTCAACACTGATGCCTGTCTGGATTCGAGCCCAAAGCGATTAGCGACATGACGTGCAAAATGCTGCAGCCAGGCACATGCAAAAACAAAGGAGGCAAGACTGAGACTGAGACTGTGTGCTTGTGCTTTTCACTAACACACCAGCAGCCAGCCCACCCCCACGTGGCCCTCTCCGAATCTCCCTTTTTGGTTTTCCTCATGTTCTTCTATACTGTCTTATTTAATATGTCCTTGCGGCCCCCTCCTCTCTACCCAGTCTACAGACAGACTTATCGACTTAAACAGGAGACTTACAGTAAACGCAGTGGTAGTGTGCGCCACTGTCACCTGTCTAATCAGCTCCCTTCCTATCTTTCTGACTACCCCGCCTGCTGAGTCCCTCTCTCCATCTTTTCCTTTTATTTCATTCTGTCTAGACTGAGGGAGAACCAAACGACTGCGGGGTACAGAATTACCCCACTGTCGTCCCCACATTAATGTACCAAGAAACTGACTGGCGCTCATCCACCTACGCAGGAAAGAATGACGTTGTGTTGCAATTAATCAAGATGAGAAATCCGAGGCGTATAAATCTGTAATAATTCATTACAAATGTTTCAGTTATGTTAAATTAACTGAAGGGGAAAAAAAACCTGGTGTGAAGCTTTCGTTCTCCCTCGTTCTCCGGGGCATTTGGTACGTCTCGGTGCCAACCTATTGTAGTGGGACGAGCACACAGCTAAGAAAGCCGGCGGGAGGTTTCTGTGTGTGGCTGGGAAGGGAGAGGTGGGCGGGGAAAGAGGAGGGGGAAAGGAGGAAAGGTGTTGGATGTCGGCGTGGAGAGAGAACGGGGGGGCGGGAAAATGACATCATCGCTCATTTGCATAAATCTCGGTGCGCGCCGTGATTGGTGGAGAGCTGCAGAAATTGACGTTCCTTGACCATTGTCTGTGTACAAAATCACCCCCGCTGTCAGCCGTGGTAAATTCCGCCCTGAGTGTCCGTCTGTCCGGCCCGGGGACTGGGCATTGTCTGCTGTGCGGCGATCGATGTTAGTTTGGGGCACACAGCCGCGCAGGAAAGTCTTGACCCTTTAAGCACTGAGCAATCTGACGATTCCTTCGACTTATTAGGAATTTCTTTTTCCCATCTGCTAACTCGCTGTGTAGAGTCATCCTGTGAAAGGATACGGCGAGAAGAATAGAAGCCGGATCGGGGCGTTGCTGGAGGAACAGTAGCTCGATAAGGCAAGTTGGTAACCGTATAACTCATTTCACCAAGTCTCTGTATATGTGTATATATGTGTGTATTTGTTTATAAATATATATTATATAAGCCAATTTCAGTGTCCTTATCTGTCAGTAGCTTTTGTCACCACTTTTCGCAAAAGGCATCTATCTACGCAACGTATTCAATAACTGGGAATATTTAACCGGTTGAATAGTACAGTTGTAGATTTATAGAATAGTAAGAAGTAACCTTTCATGACTTTACACACTACAGCTGCGGCGCCATGCAAATTAGTCCAACATTGAAATGCAAAACACTTCTACATCCCGCGGAGAGCTTGGAGTAAGAAAACGAACGTGCCGTGTATTTCATTAGTAACTCCATCGCAAACTGCGGTGTACGTCTCTGCGGGCAAAGTGTACGGTAAACCGGCTTCCCCTGAAGTTGTCAGTGTCCCCTTCCATATATAAAACAAAGGATTGCGGGGAATTCATTCTAACATAACCCAAAAGAGATGTAGAGTTCGCCTTGAGGCGAAATGGTGGGAGAATGGGCGGTGGCAGGAGCGGGTGGAGGCTGAAATTGATCAGTAACTCAGACATTTAAAGCGGATGAATTATATTGGCGTTTAAGTGGAAATGGGTCATAACATGCTGTTCGGCAAGCGTGCACATATCTATTAATTTTTAAAATAGTTTGAAATTGGTCTCATGATAAACTTTTCTTATTTCTCCCTTTCATAACCCGAGCCCATTGTTCGCGCAGCTAGTTGATCATTGTGGAACACTCCATTAACCCCCCCTGCAGCGAAAGACGGATAATTTAGCAGTGAACATTCGGTCGTTCACGGGTTTTCTGGTGCTATAAACCCAATTTTATAAGGACAGAGGAATGTATTGCATAAGTCACAGCCTAATGTTTTTAAGTGACAAAAAAAATGGGATAAAGGAATCGCACTGGAGATGCATATCTGACATTATTTATGTAAATATATTTAAAACTGGCGAATGCAAAGATGGGGAAGTGATTATTTGAAACTGTTGCATTGTCTGGTTCATCGGTAGCTGGCTGGACAATAGAAACCATCCTTAATTAAACCCGGCAAGTCGAGCACGTGCATTAACATTTTTTTGTGCAAACCGCTCGCGATCGAATTCCCCCATTTGCCGTGCAGACAATAAAACATACGAGCCGCGGATCGCAGTCCAGAGATGCCGAGTTATTGATGACAGTCAAAATGAGTGTCTGACGCTTCGTTTTTTTCCTCCCCGGTGGCAGACTGCCTTGCTACGAGAAACTTTAGCAGATGCTTGGTTACAATGCAGTTGGACGGTATTTGAATATCCCACCAGAAGAATAGCGTGTTGCTGGAAAAGTATAATCCTGTATATTACTCGGTATAATTATTTTTTGAGTCTTCGGGGATTATTAAGTCATGGTGCAGTATTTCTATGATGGAGACAAAATGAAAGCGTATATACAATCACTGGTGATAAACGGGGGCGGGCGGGGGGGGGGGGAGGGGTGGCGTCGCCAGGGGGGTGGTGGGGGGGGTCACATTGGTGGATGTGCATTCCTCACGGAGGATT
>JAODKC010000048.1:2171346-2196300 GCA_026777985.1 Mormyrops attenuatus | reverse complement strand
GATGGGTTGGCACCCCATCCTGGGTTGTTCCCGGCCTTGTGCACATAGCCCCCCCCCCCGCCCATGAATACAACAAGCGGTTACATAAAATAGATGGATGAAGAATGGCAACTGGAAACTTCAGTTCTAAATTTGGTGTTATGCACTGGTCATTCACTTGATTTTTTTTTTGTGAACGTCTGTTCATGATAGATCTAGGTCACCTATGTGTGGCACTGGGCATTGCCATGAACTAGGGAGGTCTTTAGGGACAGCTGGATTAAACACAAGCCTGAAAAGCCTTCAGCCTCCAGGGCCGGATTTGAAGAGCCTTGACGTGAATATCTTACCACCCGTGCCATCTGTCTGGCTTCTAACCCTCCCTTCATACCAGCCTTTCTCGATCCAGCCCATAGTTGGGCGCGGTTCGCGTTTTCCAGAGTCCTGGAGAGGTACGCATTTTGGGGGGTGTAATTCACACCCTGCTCAGGTCTCATCCTGCCGTTTACCACCTCCCACAACTCACCCTGCCCTTTGGATTAATCTACCGGTTGTCCCATGTCAACTGAGTCATCCCCGTAAATAATAGCCGAATGTTTTTCTCCAAGCTGCCAGAAGTGACTAAACCGTAAGAATCTGATATCCTGTAATGTGCCCATTCTTGCTCATCTGCTGAGTTTAACCAAAAATAATGAATAATATGGCATTTTTTATAATGGTGGTAAATTTGTGTTTGTTGCAGGAGTCACATTTCTGCTGCGGGTGTTATGTGGTTAAGTGTGTGAGGAGACCCCAAGCTGCCAGGTAGCCCGTGAAATTTGAGGCCTACTACTGGGGCAATTAGGGAAGTCACCCAGGCTGGGGGCAGCGTCCATGCTGCTCCCAGTTAATGAAAATTACACTCTATTTTCCATTTGCACAAGTTCAGGATCACTGGAAGGTTGCTTTTTCGCATATCCTGTCTTGCTGTCCTTTGAGAGACGAACACAAATATATAAAACTGAGAGCAAAGCTTGGGGTCTCAGTACAGGGTTAGTTATTTATCTGGCGTCCCTGGAGCATTTTGTGGGGGTGGGGGGGTCAAGGGCCTTGCTCAAGGGCCCCACTGAGATGTGGCTATCCTGCTGAGGCCGGAACGGGAACCGGTGACCTTCCGATCACAAGCACAGAGGCCTAACCCACTGGGCAACACCCAGCCCCGCCCCTGACCCTGCCCCCATCTACTCAGTTGTGCTGCTCTAGGGGAAGTCCAGAGGGGATCTGACGCATGGCAGACTGGTAATGAAATGACAGCTCTGTTGGAGAACTGGAAAAATGAAAGGGGCAAGGAGAGAGGCTTACTGACCCGGGCACGTCACGGCCCCTTTGGGTGTGCGCACTTTTCCCTGGTTGTTTGTGAAATTTCCCTAAATCGTTTTGGCTAGATGTCAGAGGAAGGCACAGACAATCTGCAAGGCCTTAGTCTGTCCCATTTGTCTCCCCCCACCCCCCTCCCCAGACCAGCTGCCGGTCCTCCGCCCCGGCCTGCACCTGCAGCCTCAGCAGGGAAACTAGCTTCTTCATCAGCTCGACCAGGTCCTGTCAAGACTCCAGTGCCCTCTGCTGGTAAAGCCTCCACAACACATTCTCCCAAGGCCCCAACTCCTGCAAAGAAAGGTATCCAAACTCTTTTGGCGTCGGCTGTATTACATTCCCCTTTGCAAAAAAAGGCACTACGGGGATTGTTAATTCAGACACTGTTTAATTACTCAATCAGGGGTATATTATTTATTTTGGTTAAAAGACAGAACATGCACTGTCCCTGACGTGGACCTTTTTCTGTAGATGTTAGCCGATCAACTTCCGCCGTGGCCAAGAAACCGACAGAGTCCCCTGGCCGTCCGTCAGCAGCAAAGACGTCCAAGAGCGAGTCTCCTAAGCCAGTATCAGCCTCCAAGTCTGACGCTCCAAACAAGCGCCCCGTCTCCAGCACAAAGCCAGCTGAGTCAAAGCCCACACGTCCAAAACCCCAGGAGGTCAAAGCTTCAATAAGCCCCCGACCCGCTGGATCCAAGCCTGGTGTCGGCAAGTCTGCCAGTCCCAAGAAAGCGGTGGGGAGCAGCACGCCGATGCCTGTGAAACGCGCCCCTAAACCCGCGCCGCCTGTCAGTGCTGCAGAAGAGCAGGCTGAGGAGAACCTGCTTCAGAAAGCTGCTGCTGCTTCTGATTCCGACACCGTGGCACCCGCTCCTCAGGCGCCGGCGGCTGAACCAAATGTGGGTCATGCGCTCCAAAGGGAAGAGGCAGTAGAACTGCTGCCCCAGCCTGCTGACCTTGCACAAGAAGAAACAAAGGTGGCCAATATCTCCACTCTCACGATGGAGGCTTCCCAAGACTTGGTTGTCCTCTCAGAGCCCGAAGTGGCTTCTCTGGCCCAGTCACCTCCATCCTCAACCCCTGCTTCCTTGTCTTTACAGGCACAAAGTGCCTCCCCTGTTGTGGAACCTGAAATCTCTCATGATGACACCTCCTCCAAGGACCAGCCACCCATGACAACCACAGAGGACTCAGTAGAATATGAACCAAAAATTCAGCCTCATGTTGAATCTACACCACAGGTGTCTGCTTCCACAGACCAGCTTGCAATGATCTCTCCTATAGGAGAAACTGAGGTGGGTGTGGAGAAAGCAGATGAGGAGATCAATGTAGACAATGATGAGGATGAAGAATATGAAGAGAAAGATGATGAAGATGAAAAGCATGAGAAAAAGGAGTGTGGTATCCAGTTGTCTGACATGAGCATGCCCCAGACCATGGAGAACCTTCTCGAGTCAGATGACCTGGATCTAGACACTAAAGACATAAATGGCCACCAGGAGGAGCTAATGAAGCATCCATCTGTGTTTTTGGAGGAAATGGCAACACTTGACGATCGGGAAGAGGTTCGTCTTATGGGGACAGACAGTGAATCCACAGATGATACAACCTACAACTCAAGAATCACTCAACACACCTGTGTGATACAGCTGGAGAAGGAGGATGGACATCAGGAGCAGGAGGACGAGGAAGAGGAAGAGAAGCAGTGGGAGGAGAAGGAGCAGCAGGAGAAGCAGCAGGGAGAAGAGGAACAGGAGGAGGAGGAAGAGAAGCAGGAGGAAGAGAAGCATCAATCGGAGGAGGAGCAGGGAAAGGAGCAGCGGCAGGTGGAGGAGAAGAAGGAAGAGAAGCATCAATCAGAGGAGGAGCAGGAAAGGGAGCAGCAGCAGGCGGAGGAGAAGAAGGAAGAGAAGCATCAATCGGAGGAGGAGCAGGAAAAGGAGCAGCAGCAGGTAGAGGAGAAGAAGGAAGAGAAGCATCAGTCGGAGGAGGAGCAGGAAAAGGAGCAGCAGCAGGTGGAGGAGAAGAAGGAAGAGAAGCATCAATCGGAGGAGGAGCAGGAAAAGGAGCAGCAGCAGGTAGAGGAAGAGGAGGATGAGGAGGAAGTTAAGCAGCGGTTTGAGCAGGAGGTGGAATTCAGTTTGCAGCTGCCAGAGATATGCAGTAGTCAGCCCATGGAGAAGCTCCCCGCTGAGACCAACTGCTCAGGATTCCAGGATCCAATGAGGACAGATTTAGAGCTTGATGCTGATCATGTTGATCATGATGATGATGGTGAGGATGATGATGATGATAGCGATGATGATGATGATGATGATGATGATGTGAAGGGCAGTCAGCAGGAGGTACAGCATCACAGCACTTTCGACTTGCTGGAGACTACAGAGCGAACCTTCAGTTCAGTGGAGGCCAGGCTGAAGGGGAAGGAATGTGAAATATTTGATGCCCCATCTCATCATTCAGAACTATTGCCAGATATCACAGTGGAAAAGAGAAGAAAGGAAGAAGAACATGATACACAGGAGTTGGAGAGAAAGAGCCAGCCTATTGTGGAATACCTAACAGAGTTTACCAATCTGGCCAACTGCACAGGAGTCCAGGGTCTCTCAAACCCAGGTATAGATGCTGCAAATGTGAATGACTGTCACCACGTGACCCAGATACTGAGTACCCCTGACTTGCTAGGGGCTCTGGAGAGAACCAGTAACCAGGAGAAGGCCAGCTTGATGGAAACGGAGGATAAGCTGATAGATACCCTATCTCAGCAAAATGATTCCACACCACAGATTCCTCCTATGGAAGAGGAGGAGACCGAAGAAGCACAGTTTAGTCTGCAAATGTCAGAGATGAGCAGTAGCTGGCAGATTGAGGAGTTCCCAGCTAAGTCTGTTGACCTGATTAGCTGTATAAGTTCTCAGAGTCCCTCGACAGTGGATATGGGCAATGAAGACCTAAGTAAGAGTCACGTAAAGACACTAGAGCAGGATATAGCTATCCTGCCTGAGGATGTGGATGCCGCATGCATCCTGGGTGAGACCAGCCTGAAGGAGGAAGAGGGTGCAGTTGTATGTTCTGTGGCTCAGCATTTCAATTCTGTGCAAGACACTCCAGAAAAACATGAAGAGGATGAGGATGATGATGAGGAGGAGGAGGAGGAGGAGGAGGAAGCAGATCAACAGGATGACATGGACGTAGGGTCTGAACGAGCAGAAGACCGCCGAGGGGTACCACATGAGGATGAGGAAGAGGATGAGGATGTAGAGATGGCCAGTGAGGTTGTCACAGAATGCGGACTGGAGAGCTATGAGAATGTTGTCGGGGATGACCATGCTGAGGGGGAACACTGCCTGTATAACCTAAATCTGACCCCGTCACTGCCCCCTGTCTCCTCAGGACCATGGGACCAACTACCCCTAATATCAGCCAACCAACCACTGGACCAGTCACTTGAGCCTGTGTTACCTGCCCAACCTGATTGGCTAGATCTTGGAAGCACATTACGAAAGGAAGAGCCTCTCCTCCAGGCATCTGATAAATCCCCACTGGATGAAGTTTCTAGGCCTGTGATGCCAGGGTGCCAACCAAACTCCCTGGGAGACACTCAGCAGGCAGCTCACTGCAGCAGTGGCAGCGAGACAGGGACACCGGAAGAGCTGGCCGATTATGACAGCAGCTCAGGCGTGGAATCTCGCTCGGAGGACAAGCAGCGCACACCTGTACCCCCAGCCCAACCTGACATTGAGCAGGACCTTGGCATCCACCTAGAAAAGGGGGACGTGGAAGGTGAGGAAGAGGAAGCTGAGACTCTCCCTGCTGATGAAGTTATGGGCGACCCTCCCACTGCACACACCTCAGCTCCCTCCTCACCATCTTCTTCAGGTGATGAGGCCAGTGACACTGAAGGGGAAATCCATATCAATGACCCCAGCTCCCACATTATTGACAACGCAAACTTGGATGGTACGTCTGGTGCCCATGACCAACCAGCGCTGGACGAGTCGGGGGAGGAGGATGGGGGGACACCTCAGTCTGCTGCCTCTGTACCCTCCTACGCCTTCGACTGTCCCACATCCAACGCCCACTCCACAGCCGAAAGCTGTGGCAAAAGCCCAGGTCTCTTTTCTCTGGAGAATGAGGAGCAGCTGCTTGAGGACGCCAAGGATCCATGTCTAGTCCAGGAGTTGACCATGTCTGCTGCCACAGGACATATAGATGATCACCTAGGCTCCCCAGTAGCTCTTCTGCCCCTACGTAATGATGAGGAGAATAACAAGGAAGAGGAAAATGAAGAGGAGGAAGAGGAGGACCCAGATGAGGAGCAGTATCTGTTGAGAGGGAAGTCCGAGATAGGATTTCCTGGCATCCTGAGCTCCACAGGTCCCCTGGAAGCTGAGGGACACCTCTCCCCGCACCACCACCACACCTCTGGAGAGGATTCTGAGTCCCAGCCTCCTTATTTCACTGCCATTTGTGATAAAACAGATAGCGCTCTGGCAGGTAACGTATAGATCCACCTGTGTGATGCACCTATTTCTGCCCCCTTGTTCCTCGTTCTTCCTGCTGCTGGGGTAGACGCTATAGAAGCAGGGAAGGTAAGAGGTGGCGCTTAAGAAAGTGAGGGGATTAATCTACTAGATGTATCCATGCCACTACTTCTGTGATGTTACTACTGTGGTCATAATTAAGTCAATGGTTTCAACTTCTCTACGTTCAATAGCTACTACAATTACTTGTCTGTATTCTTCTTGGCTTATTGCATATCTGATCAGCTAAACTGGCATGGATTGACCAGTCTGTTATGTAAGGGTTCAGGGGTGGTTGGGGGCACTTAAGGACTGTTTTGGAGAGGGGGCAGAATACAACGGAAAGGACTCTACCTTTTGTGTAATTATCCTACTGTTTTTACCAAACAAAGTTGTTTTTCTGTATGTCTATTTTATTTCTGTTCCATGTTATGAGATATTTCTGTCTCTTCTTCGTGTACCCGTTTCTGGTTATGGGAATCAGTATCTTTACTTGTATTTGTTCTGATTCCGAAAACAATGCCGTTTTAGCTTTGACTAAAATTTTAGCACAACTCTCTTTTCTTCCCCATGGCCAGTTTTATTTCTAGTTGTGTAGGGAAGCTGAACTGGCAAGTTTTAGGATCTTAGGTTTCTCCAGTATATAGAAGGCTCCATATTTATCATTCATATTTGCTGGAACGCAGGTTTTAAAAGGCCCCTGGACTCCTTTCAGTGTTCCCTCCTGGCTTCGTTATCATTGCTACTTTTTCAGAATCACCAGACCAAACTACCTAAAGTTTTCTCGATGTGATTTCAAAACTTGGAATGCTTCATTAAAAAGTATGGGACTTCTGGCACATTTCAGACATGCAGCGCAAGTTCTCTTTGTAATTTTGCAATTTATATAATTCAAGACATTTAAGTAACCGGAGACTTTGCTATGAAGCTGGATCGCAAAATCTCAGGAAACACCGTAGAATGATGGCAGGATTTCCTGAATCTGGAAGGACGAGGATATTTGTGTTCGCGTGCGGCTGAACTCAAAGGCAATGGTATTTTCAATTGGAACATAAACTGGTCTGTGAAATGGTATTAAATGCAGAATCTTGGTATAAAAAACCCTTGTCCTCATTTTTCTGTACCTCGTGTCCCCCGTCACATGTGTGTGCGCCTGTGAGCTGCCACTCACACTGGGATTCTGTAAGTCCAGAGTATCGAGAGAATGTCCCTTTGCTTGTCTCCAGTATCTCTAAACCATACATCTTTCTGCATGGTGGAATCACATTCCAGGGAGCAAATCTGTGGAAATCTGTGATTGCCCTCCTTCAGTCCCCTATACTTTATACAGTTTGAGTCATTCTCTGTTGCCTTCATTCATCATCTGAATACATGGAATCCAAAATTGGCCATCTTCTCTCCTTTGTCCTTCCCTCCTCTATGAAGCCCCTGGTTGCTAAGCAGCCCTAAAATTGACTGAGACTCATTTCAGGTGTGATTTAAAGGTCACAAGCCTGTTAGGAGTGATGACTGTGTACAATAGTCACCCATCATTTCCATCACTCACCCATCTGGTGTAGAGATGCAGTGAGATGGGAATCTATAGCTGGGAATGCAGGCCATGAAGTGTGGTGGGTGGGGGTGGGGGTGTGGGGGGGCACAGACCACCTCACACTCTAACCCCAGCCACGGATATGTGAAGGTACCCCCACCTATTTCCATATTTCATATATACACACAATGAATAGATGCGACGTATGTATTTCCCAGAAGCTGACAGATTAAGCACCACAGTATTTGTCGTGTATCTCCATCAGATCCCCAGCAGCCACAATTACCAAGACATCTTCTCCCAAACAAAGGCGAAAAGCTGCGGCATAAAGAAGATCCTCTCCTAGCTTGTGTCCTTTGTCTTCCGTTCAGCGACATTCTGGCCATGAACAGTCAGCACCTTCAAAGTTTTGAGTTACGTCAAGCAAGTCCAGTCAGTTGAGAGCGGCATGAGTGCAGTCAGTGTTGGCTGATTGGTTGTTTATTCATGTTGTTGTGACCCTTTTAATGTTGTTTGGAAAAGTACCAGAACGATCAATTCTCGCAATCTGTCGTCTCATATCTAATTTACTTTGGCTTTTGTACGTCCTCCTCTTATTGGATCCACATCCTCTGCCCTTTTCCTTTCCCGCTACTTAACCTTGTATTTCCCTCCCGCTATAGGCGGTTTGAGGAGTTCTAATCCTCGAGGGCCACAGTCCTGAAGGACTACATCCCTTTAATAAATCACCTGGTGAAAGAGGAAGCAGAATCGGGGCGGTTGACATTAGTGTGTCATAAGTGGTATACATGTTTTAAGGAGGCCATCATTTAGCAGAGTGGCCTGCACTTTTTTCAGACTAGGTAATCTCGATTGTCCCACAGAGTTCTGTTCACCTCCACCCATCCTCCAGCCCCTGCACCATCTACGTATGAGGTCATGCAGACCAGCAAGGAGGAGGAGTGGAGAGGAGACGGGGTCCCAAGCTGTGATCCACCAGAGCTGCTCCACAATCCCTTCTCAGACACCTCCTCCTGCTCCTCCACAGACCAGAACAGGCAGGGCAAGATGGACATCATCCTGCAGCTGATAACCCACACCCTCATGCTGCCCGGGGCTGATTATCCCCCCATGTTCCTCCTCCCTGGTGGTGTTGGGGGCACCCTGAGCCCACTGGAGACGCACCTATGCGCCCCAAGTCTGCCCCCACTCAATTCTCTCTCTGTCACAGTTACCTCTGTCGGTTTCTTCACCCCAGACAGAGCTGCCACGTGCTCCCAAGGGGGCTGGACAGTGGTGGAACTGGAGACCTGAGGGCAGAGTGAGCACATCTTATTCGGTCATACAGGAATGACGTTACACCCGAGTTAACTGCCTTCCAATACAGCATGTCAGAAAGCCGTTTGGCAAAAGCCAGGTTCATTGTTAGCCATTGTTAGCAATACCAGTTGATGACAACATATTGTGTTGCATTTTGTGCATAGAAACACATTAGCAACACATACATAGATAGCGGTTGGACAGTACTGTGTGCACAACTGATTTAATGAGACACGAATAATACATAAGTGCCAATAAACATTATATAAATCCAGCTTTCACTTCTGTTGATGAAGACGGCAGCCATCTTGAAGTCGGGGTTGCAGAGGTTCCTCCAACTTTCCGAGTTGCAATTCTGATTTCAGGGGGTGTTCTAGTTGAAAATTCTGACTAGAACTTGGAAGTTCTGACTTCCGAGTTCAAATGGAACGCACAATTAGTCCTCAGACTTTGAGTTTTAGTGCATGCAGTAAACACCACGTTACAGCCTCCTGATGCAACAGATGTGCAAGTCTTCTGCCCTACGCTTGATTGGTCCACAATGAGATGCATTCCGTACCCTTCGCTGTAATGTGCTGCTTAATTTTCCACAGTATTTCTCTGTTATAATATACAGATAAGTTTTCTGTCGTGGCAGAAAAATAATCTGCTCCTGGGACACAAATTTGCAGCCCAGGAAACTTTTCAGTGATTTTAGGCACACAAAGTATTGTGTTTGTAGAATAATTTGTGCTTGGTTTTGGAGATGTGTTACAATTACTGGCACTAAAGGGCCCTGGAAGAAAAGAGAATACCACTGGTAATGAGGTCAATGTTGTTGGCTCTTTTATTTTGTTAGAGTGACCCTTGTAACCTCCTCCTCAACCGTTTGCTCTGAATCCAAACAGTTTTTTGAGGTGTGGGCGAGAAAAACAAGACATACACTCTATGGGGCAAAGTTTAACGACGCAAAGCTGGGAGACAGCAGTGTGTGCTATTCAAAGAGCCACGAGGGACTTTCATACAAGGTACTTGTGTTGTGGTCATGTGAGCAGAGCCCGAGAGAGAGGCCAGCGTCGTCGGGGGCGGGACGGCATGCCACACCAGGAGCCTGGGAGAGTGGGGAGAGAACGAGTGACTTGTTCTGGTCTCTTTCTTTGGGTGCTTTTTCAGTTAACTCAGGCGGGGAGGGGGTCTGCATTCCAAAGGCATGACCTCATCCTTGCAGTTCATGTTTGAATAGAATTTCTGTGGGTACTGATGATGTCACAATGGGGGACTGCCAAGGGACAGAGGAATAGGAACAGAATCCATTTGGGAGGGGATAATCAGGAGGGCGTGGGAGGGGTTTGGGGGAATGAATGAGACAGACTGAAACTGAGACATAAAGTATGTAATAGGTGTCACTTCTTTTTTTACTCTGTAAATACTATATATACCCTGCTAGTATTGTCACTATGTGAAAGTTGCATGTGTAAAGACCCTAGCAAGGCGCGAGGCTATTCACCCACAACAGGCACCTGAGTGGTTCTTTTATGCTGCATGGTGTTGATTCATCAAAAGCGTATCAGAGCCTATAGTTCCTCCTCATTCTTCCTGCAACAGTCGAAGTGAAAAGCAGATTTTACCATAAAGTACAAGCCCGAAATGCAGCTTAAGTACTTTATTTCCCTGCAAAAAGGAGACGAAATAGCGGTATGCCCGTCAGCGGGTCGAAACTGCAGCACAGAGCTGCCATTCATCGTGGCGGGAAAGTAGCGGTAGGGCTCAGCTTTTCCGGAGCGGAGCGCTGCTGCATCGTCCTTTATGAAACACACAAAAGACTTATTGTTCACGTTGACTTGGTTGATAACTATTTAAATACATTTCTATTGTTATAAACCTAAATAAGTTTTTTTAATCGGGTGATTTAAAGAATTAGTTCTTTATTTGTGGAAAAAAACATCGCGCAATTTAAATGTAAATTTTCATTTGAATGTCTAACGGTCTTGGAATAATACAGCTTAACTCATTAGGATCCGTCAGCATCGGTATAACAAACGCAGATTTCCAGCGTATGTCTTAGTGAATTTTTTAAAAGCCTATAACTAAACAGTATAGGCTACATGCCATAGTACAATTATACACAATAAGTAAGGTAGTTTGTATTCTAAGCGCATTTATGGTAATGACATTAATGAATTAACGGATGAATCACATAGTGTCAGGTAATGGATTATACATCCCAAAAACTATTATACATCTGATTATTCATCTGATATACGTCTGTTACACAATTTAGGTCATATACATGCAACATGTGCGCTATAGTAGTATTGTAGTTATAATTTTCTAATCTTTTAAACAGATAATCCAATTTTATAGGACCTGTAATAATTTATAGCTGCCAAAATATCCCTCCACTAAATGGCACGCCTTCTATATCGTGTGTTTATTTGAGTATGACTTTACGGTAAGTATCAGCGGTATAACCGCTTGTCGGTGGACACGGTATCTGGTCCAAACAAAGAAAAAAAAGATGAATATTTCCGAATTTATAATGTTTCTGACATAAATTTGCACAGACGCTCGTGTTCTCAGTAAACTGAATCCGTTAATGTGACATTTGTCCCCTTAAATCAACAACAGTCTTTGTCTTAGTCTCACTCGCTTGTTATAGCGGTCCCTGTCACTGCAATCTTGCTTTTATAGCAGTAACTTTTAAGATTTTCAATGGCATTAATTTTGCATTTTTAATAGGAATAATATGGGTACACTTATCGCTGGCCAATTTTCACGTTGGCGGGGATCTTGCCCCCCACCACCCGCGAATGTGAAGGGGTTCGGCCTTCTGGTAGAATTATCAGAGAACGGGAGCAATTCAAAATAATCTCCTTTTCTAAAATTTGAATAATAAATGTAACATGACCTGAACATGACAACATCGAGCACTTCAAGTTACATAAAATCTGAGTTTGAAGTATACATCAAAAACAAGTATTTTAATGCATTTGTAAGTCGCCGTTAATTTAGTATTGGCGCTGTTCCTTGCCATTCATTTCATTAATTGGGATGGTTTGCTTGGCTGTTATTATTTCTACTAAGTTTTACATTAGATATTTAGGTGTTTGGGGGACTGGAGCCAAATATAAGGCGAAATTAAGCTTCAAGACTGCAGTCCAGGCGCTCCGTATGTTCCGAACGAGATCCGCGCCCTATAGGTCTGTCTTTAAGTCGAATTTGTAGGTAAGTCGGAAAAGTCATATTACAGTAGATAATAGTAATGATTATACAAATATACAGTGATAATAAAAGTAACGATATACTGTACTGTACCTCAAGTCGCCGAACCGCTGAAACTGCGCAATGTTTCCACGAGCGTCACGAACTATTTTTAACCCGAAATTTTAATATAATAGGCTTTAAGGTATTTCATTTGTATGTTCGAGTTGTCCGTAAGTCGGACGTTCTTAACCCGGGGACTCTCTGTATCTTAAAGGAATGGAATTCTTTCGGCCCCAAAATGTTTAAACTCCTCAATGGCGAACATCCATTCCCCGCCTGCAACCATTTCTCCTGCCTTTGCGCTTTTATTTGCTTGCTGTTGTTTAAATGACACCAAAGAGGTGTGTTCATTAATCATTTACTGGCTTGCGACGTACCAGCAGCGTATTCCGTGGAAACGGTGACGTGTTCTGGACACTGGTACTGTCGCTTTAAGAGAACTCAATCACAGTGACCAGTTCCGTATGCCGTGGCGAGCAGTGTACACAAGCAAGACAGCAGCGGAGAGAGCTACAGGCAGGGCTAATCTAGTGACCTAAGACCCAGACCTCCTCCCGCGCTGATACAAGGAGCTTGGCTGAGCAGAATGAATGGGGATCGCTCTCGATGTAGGTAATCTTTCTGTTCAGGTTGAGGTGGCTGTGAGCTTAGAGTGTCTGATGGGTCCCTCTTCTCTTAACTGTCTCTCTTTGCATGACTGTGTGCGACTGAAATCCCGTGGCATTACTGTGCAGGCGCAGGAAGTAATTTTTTTCGTTTCCTGATTTGACCAACAGCTGTTAGCCTGTTTGGGTTCCTGTGTGCATTTTGTTTATCTGTGCTCCGTGTTTGCATTTCTCTGTTTTCCCTGAGTAATTTCAGTCATCTATCAATGGCTTTGTGTATCTTAGTATAGTGTGGGGACCTAAACCACTGTGCCCCCTGGTGGCTGTTTTATATTTATTGTGCACTGCAGGCTTTCGATAACAAGAATGACACACTGGCTTAAGTTTGCATGTATCGGGTCAGACTTTAAGTTTAGGTTAACTTTAAGTTAGATACATAACCTTAAACTGGAACTCATCTCATTATGTGGACATAATGAGCTGATTTGTAGAGCAGTGTTTGCCACAATAGAAAATGACACTTGCACGTCCACACTGGTCTCTCACTTGTGCTGTTCCTCTCCGCACTCTGGCACTTCCGCACTTGGGTACCCTGTTGCTGAATCACAAAGAAATTAGGGGCCAAAAGCTCTGATTAGCAATATTGTTTTTTAGTAGCATTGCTGTGGTACATTAGGAGCTGCCCATATGACACTGTTCTCTCCACCTTCTGTGCGTGTGTGTGTGTGTCATGCTGAAGAATTTACACCATACTGTTTACTGGAGTCTTGTGCATTATGTGTATGCAGTGTAATGTATAGACCTGAACAGTAACACAGATACCAGTAATATCAGTTCTGCTAGTTTAATAATTGTTGATGTTGGCACACTACATACCAAACAGAGGCGTGTTTATTTTGCAACAGAAATTAATCTCGCTAAGGATCCTTTAAGCCTCACTTTATTGTTAAGTGACAGCCCTTGACAAGCAGGAAAACGTGCTAGCCTGTCTCCTGTACGTGGCGCCCGCTTGCATGTGCTTCGCTTGCGCGTTCTCCTTCCCTCCCTCTCTCGCCCCCTTTTCTCTGCATAGCAGAACAGGAAGTGGCAACTTAAGCCGCTGTGCAGCAGCTTGTTCACTCCTTGACCTCCAGAGAAGGTGGCAGCTCTTCATCTCTCCCGGCGTTCGGGTAAAGACCTGAGCTTGACGCGTAATTAGGGCCGAGAAGGCCGAACCGGCCGCAGGGGTCTGCAGCGTGGTGTTTCTGTGGTGGAGACGCTGATGGGGTCATGGCTGGCGGCGCTTCACAAGGCTGGCCAGAGCAGACTACGAATGCCGGTGAAACCAAGCCCTGGGAAACTGTAACAGCGGTAGGGCAAGTGCGGTCTGACAATAGCTTTGAGGCTCTGCTTCTCTTCTCTTTACTTCCCTTAAAAAAGGAGCACGGTGCCGCTGACGATGTGTTTCTCCAGCCTTGGAGGTGACTCCAGTTCAGTTCTGCACTTTGGTGATGTCTGTGGTCTTTTGTTCTGCTCTGGGACTTGCCGTTGTACCGTGGCTCTCTGGGTGATTTCCAATCCCCCTGCCTGTGATACACTGGCTCCTTCCTCTTGCTCTTTTGCGTATCTCTTTCTGAAGTGCAATGCGTGACTTTCTGCCTCTTTCTCTGTTTTCCCATTTTCCTGTGCCCTTGCTTACCTACCCCCCCCATGAGATGCAGTGCGGTGCAGTGATGCCGTTGACAAGATCACACCGCCCAGATATATAAATAACTCCTCATTTCCGCTGGTTTTGCATCTGGGGTGATGTGATTATTACTGTGCATTTTGCGAGCAACCCGCCCTTTCTTCCTACCCCCGTTTCCTATAGAAATGGGTTTGTAAGATACTAAACTTCTCTGTGAGGCTCATTGAGGTGCAATCTTTATTCCCCCAAAGCGACAGCGCTGTCAGGCAGTCAGTGACCCCTCCATTACCATAAGCTGAACTGTGGTGGTATTGAAGTTCCTCTTTTTTCAGCTTAGGGCTGAATGATGCTGGAAGAATTGCAGAATTTCACATTTTTTGTGAAAAATATTGCGAAATTCATTAAATAAAAAAATTGTTTAAAATTCACCCAAAATAAACTATAGCCAAGTAGGACTTGTTATGAACTACCAACGCACTCTGTCAAATAAGTTGGTGATGTTGCCCTGAGCTGCGCTGATGAATCACTTTGCTTTTCGACATTGTGTCAAATCCCAAGTTTTTCCATACAGCAAAGATGAGCCTTTTGGTTCTAGTTTGCGTTTCTCCTCCTCATTCATTTTGTTAAATTTGCTAAGGTTTGTTTCCTATGACAGAGTAAAAATGTTTTGACCAAACTTGTTGATGGCCCCAGCCCAGCTGACCGCCGCAGCCCTTGTGATGCAACAGCTGCATGTGCATAACATTTAATGTCGATATTAACATCACATGTTGTGCATGCTTAGTTGAGCTAGTTGAACCTACTTCCAGGGCTGAAGCATAGTCCTTCCTTGATTGTGAGAGGCCAGACATCCCCTGGGTCCCCTGACGCAGTAAAAGTGTGAGTTACCTAGAACACTGCCCCCCCTGATTAAAGCAGTGATAAGGTAATGCCGCTCTGCACCCCCCCCCCCCTTCCCTCCATAGAAGGACCAGGACAAGCTGTCTGTCTTGGAGGACCTGGCCTTGGACCATGGCTCAGACCTGGTGGACAGCAGCGTGCAGCGGCGATTGGATGCGCAGCGGGACAGCATCCGGCGGGAGATCCGGCGTGAGCTGAAGATCAAGGCTGGCGCTGAAAACCTACGGCGCGTCACCACGGACCGACGCTGTGCCCTGCTGGTGGACGGGCAGCTGCGCAGCTCCCGCCGCCGCCTGGACAGCCTGCACGCTGAGCTGCAGGAGCTAGATGCCCACATCATGGTGAAGGGCCCAGAGGAGGCGCATGGTAAGCCCAGGAGGGGGTGCTTTGGTGTGTGATCATTTCCAGATAAAAGTAATAAACCCTGTAAAGGTCTGCTGAGTCGGGGGGGGGGGGATGTGTGTGTGTCAGCATCTGCAGATGCCCCCCACACCCTCCCCACGCCTGGCCCTTCGGCCGAGAGTCGGGACCTCATCACGGCGCTGGAGCGGCAGCTGAACATCGAGCTGAAGGTCAAGCAGGGGGCCGAGAACATGATCCCTGTCTACACCAGAGGCTCCACCAAGGTACGTGCCTGCCGCAGCTCTCACATTCATGAATTCCACAGTGCTGTAGTATAATGAATATTAATGTGTATGTAATGGGTCACCATTATGCTGAACCCGTCCTCACTCCTAACTGATCTGCAGCTTAAACCTGAATTTGAGGAACCAGCTAATTGTTTATATGGATAAATGGAAAGCGGGTATGTGGATGGATGGATGGATGGATGGATATGGTACATACAGCTGCAACAGTGTTTCCTTAAACCTCCCTCCACTAGGACAAGAAGCTGCTTCAGGCCGCACAGCAGATGCTGCAGGACAGCAAGACCAAGATCGACATCATCCGCATGCAGATCCACAAGGCCAGGCATGCTAATGACACGCAAGGTCAGCTCCCCATTGGCCAGCTCCCCACTGCTCAGCTCCCCATTGGTCAGCTCCCCACTGCTCAGCTCCCCATTGGTCAGCTCCCCATTGCTCAGCTCCCCATTGGTCAGCTCCCCACTGCTCAGCTCCCCACTGCTCAGCTCCCCAATGCTCAGCTCCCCACTGCTCAGCTCCCCATTGCTCAGCTCCCCATTGCTCAGCTCCCCATTAGTCAGCTCCCCATTGCTCAGCTCCCCATTGCTCAGCTCCCCACTGCTCAGCTCCCCATTGGTCAGCTCCCCATTAGTCAGCTCCCCACTGCTCAGCTCCCCATTGCCCAGCTTCCCATTGCTCAGCTCCCCAATGCCCAGCTTCCCATTGCTCGGCTTCCCATTGCTCAGCTCCCCATTGTTCAGCTCCCCACTGCTCAGCTCCCCATTGGTCAGCTCCTCACTGCTCAGCTCCCCATTAGTCAGCTCCCCACTGCTCAGCTCCCCATTGCCCAGCTCCCCATTGCTCAGCTCCCCACTGCTCAGCTCCCCATTACTCAGCTCCCAACTGCTCAGCTCCCCATTGCCCAGCTCCCCATTGCTCAGCTCCCCACTGCTCAGCTCCCCATTAGTCAGCTCCCCACTGCTCAGCTCCCCATTGCACAGCTCCCCACTGACCATTCGTCCAGCCATCTGTCCAACTCCCTGTTTGCTGATTCTCGGTGTCTGTGTGTCTGTCCTTCTGGCTGCCAATCTGCCTAACCAGGCATCCATGTCTGCTCACTGTTTCCAAAACTGAAATTAAAAAACACTAAATCTCTATCTCCATCCTTCTCACATAAACCTAGCTGGCAAGGGGTTTCCAAAGCAGCACATGCGGTGATTAAAAGGATCAGAGAGGAGGCAAATCTAAAATGCAAAGCGTGGAAAATGAAACAGGGAACGGGAAATGTGATCCCAACATGGAGGTGGTGTACGGAATATTGCCTATTTAGGGAGATGGAGATGGTGTATGGAATATTACCTATTTAGGGAGATGGAGGTGGTGTACGGAATATTACCTTATTTAGGGAGATGGAGGTGGTGTACGGATTATTACCTTATTTAGGGAGATGGAGGTGGTGTACGGAATATTACCTTATTTATTTGACACTTTATTGATCCCCGTGGGGGGATTTTCTCTTCGCCTTCCTCTTGCTCTCCATGACACATAGAAAGGTGGAAGCAAGCATGACAGTGACGGGCAGCCACCTGCAGCAGCACCCATGGAGCTGGGGGCCAAGAGCCTTGGTCAAGGCCACAGACATGACTATTCTGCTGAGGCTGGGCTCAAACCAGTGACGTTCTAGTCACACGCACAGAAGCTGAGTACACTGAGCCACATGCCTCCTGAAGCAATAAAACGCAAAAGCAGTCAGGGTTAATCACCATAAACAAGTCCAGCTGCTTATACTGTACCTGGTGGAAGTGACTCAGTGTATCTCCCAGGCGCAGTGAGCATGCTCATGATGGTATGAGGCATGCAGGTTCTACTGCCCTAAGTGGTGGAATGGGGCTGTGTGGAGGCTAGCGACATCCCACAGGTCAAGAGGCACTCGGCCTGCGGCTGTTCCATCAGAACATAATAGGAGTAGCAATCGAAGAACAGGAGAAGTGACTGAGGAGCAGGAGGTGCAGGCGGGAAACAGGAGTAGTGACTGGGGAGCAGGAGTAGTGACTGAGGAATAGGAGTAATGTCTGATGATCAGAGGTAGTGGCTGAGGAACAGGAGTGGTGACTGAGGAATAGGAGTAATGTCTGACGATCAGAGGTAGTGGCTGAGGAACAGGAGTGGTGACTGAGGAATAGGAGTAATGTCTGACGCTCAGAGGTAGTGGCTGAGGAACAGAGGTGGTGACTGAGGAATAGGAGTAATGTCTGACGATCAGAGGTAGTGGCTGAAGAACAGGAGTGGTGACTGAGGAATAGGAGTAATGTCTGATGATCAGAAGTAGTGGCTGAGGAACAGGAGTAGTAACAGGAATAGGAGTAGTAACTGAGGAACAGGAGTGGTGACAGAGGAACAGGAGCAGTGCCTGTGAACAGGGGTACCTTGAGCAACAGGAGTAGGAGGTGAGGAAGATGTTTCAAGGCTGAGGAACAGAGCAGGAACTGAAAAAATGGAGCAGTGGCTGACGGCCAAGAGTACCAGCTGAGGAAAAGGAATAGAGGCTGAGGAACATGAACTGGGGCTGAGGAAGAAGAGTAGAGGATGAGGAACATGAACTGGGGCTGAGGAAGAAGAGTAGAGGCTGAGGAACATGAACTGGGGCTGAGGAAGAAGAGTAGAGGCTGAGGAACATGAACTGAGGCTGAGGAAGAAGAGTAGAGGATGAGGAACATGAACTGGGGCTGAGGAAGAAGATTAGAGGATGAGGAACATGAGTAGGGACAGAGAGTTACAACACCAGGGAAGAACAGGAGTAGAGGCTGAGGAACAGTGAGGTATGACTTGATCTTACAGCCTTAATGTGTCTTTTCAGTGCACCTTCTCCAGGTTACCTGTCTCTGATCTTGCTAGGCCATGCATTTACATATGTTACCCTAACCCCCCGTGTGTCCCCGCCCCCCTCTGACTCCCAGAGAGAGCAGACCTCTCAGCGGCTGAGCTACGAGTGGACGACCTGTGGCATCACTACCGCGTAGAGCATGCCGTGGCCGACGGCGCTAAGAATGCACTCCGTCTGCTGACTACTGCCAAGGTCCACGACAAGAAGGCCATCTCAGAGGTCAGAGGTCAACCCAGCGCGGCCGTAAGGTTGCTGGTTCTAGTCCCAGGATGAGGGCCTGCTATGGTACTATAAAGTAGGGTGTTTTACTGTATAAATAAAACACTCCTGCATCTAATTCAGCTTTTGCAATAAGTACACTAACAAGAAGTAATGCACCAAAAATAGCATTGGCAGACCTCCTGCTAATTTAGTTCACGCTCAGGTGAATCGGAGCTGCCCAGTCATCCGTGTATGTGAATCATGTGTGTGTCCTGCAACAGGATGACGCCCCATCTTGGGCTGTTCCCTGCTTTACGCCTGTAGCTTCTGGGATGGGCTCCGGACCCCTGTCTGTCTGCAAAGGCTAAGTGGATGCAGAAAATGGGTGGAGAGTTGGACTTCTAGGTTTTCAGAATAACATAATAAGATGTATTCCAACCTTGCCCTTCCACCCTCTCCCTCTCTCCCTTCGTCTCGCGCTGACAGGCCTGGGGGCAGCTGAGCGAGTCCTCCGAGCGGCTGGACATCTTGCGTCGGTCTCTGGAGCAGCGGCTGGCGGAGCTTCCTGAGGACGATCCCAAAGTCCGCCTCATCCAAGAAGAGTTGGCGCTTTCTACCTCCCCTGCCTTCAGTTCTTGCAATAGCGCCCCCTACAGCCAGTACAGAATGTTCAGCAGGCCCTCTCCGGTTACAGGTAGGTGATCTGTTTATACATTTTTATACAGCTGCAGATCAGTGTCAGTATTGATATCAGTGTTAGTGTTGATGTCAGTATCAGTCTTGGTATCAGTGTTAGTGTTAATGTCAGTCTTGGTGTCAGTGTTGATGTCACTGTTATTTTTGGTATTGACTTCAGCATCAGTCGTATTTACCGTTATTATCAAGGTCAGTATTAGTATTGTGTCAGCGTTTCATAACACTAGTATTCAACACTGTCAATGTTGATGCCGACATCAGCATCAGTGCTGATGTCACTGTCAGTGGCGGTATGCTTATCAAGGTCAGTTCTGATATTATGTCAATGTCAGTCTTCATAACGCTGTCAGTGCTGATGTCACTGTAAGTGGCGGTATGCTTATCAAGGTCAGTTCTGATATTATGTCAATGTCAGTCTTCATTACGCTGTCAGTGTTGATGTCACTGTCAGTGGCGGTATGCGTATCAGTCTCAGTTCCAGCACGATGGCATCACTTCATCACTGCCTCCACTCGCTCCCCTTTAGGCTCCCTTCAGGTGTGTCTGCGGGGCTGCACGGGGCTCCAGGAGACGATGCCGGCACGCATACGGGGAACAGCAGCACTGCTGCCCAGGGAGGGACACCCTTTCATGTGCAGCATTAAGAGCCGGAGCAGCTTCAGCAGTAAAGGCCTCAGCAGGGCAGACGAGCTGTCCTGTGAGTGAGGGCACGTTGGCCGCGCGTGCTTGTGCGCCTGTGGACACTGCAATTAATAATGTGCATTTCCTACATTTAGCTTGCAAAAGGCATGCATCGGTGACAGGCTAGTGTGTATGTGTTGCACAGCGGAGGTGAGCGCAGTGCTGAAAGTGGAAAACATGGTGGTGGGACAGACAGCCTGGAGGAACGTGGGGGAGCAGGCCTGGGAGCAGACACTCACGGTGCAGCTGGAGAAGGTAAACGGCTGCGTTGGCACCACTTCACTCATGGGAGTTTTACTTGCACAAAAATCTTCTGAGAGCAGAAAGAAAAATGATTGGTTCAGAGCGATAACTAATCAGATTGGGTGAGTCCAAGCAAATAGAGGAGGCAGGACCAAGACATCTGATTGGTTGGTCCTGCCTCCTCTAGTTGCTTGGACCCACCTGCGCTACAAGCTTATTGGTTCAGAGAGATAACTAATCATTTTTCCTTCTACCATCAAAACATTTTTGTGCAACTAAAACTCTGACCGAAAACGAGCCCCCCCCCCACCCCCAGACCACAAAACAAGGCTGTTTAACAGAGCAGCTGAAAGAGCAACTTGATTTTTTAAAGTGTGAAGGGGGTTTCAACAGAATCATCTGTGGGGACAATAACTAGGCACAGTCACGTGTACATGAAGTGTATCCTGGTCCTCCAGTCCAGGGAGATGGAGATCGCCATCTATTGGCGGGATGGGCGCTCCCTCTGCGCCCTGAGGTACCTGAAGCTGGAGGATTTCCTGGACAACAAGAAGCATGAGGTGCAGCTGGAACTGGAGCCGCAGGGGCTGCTGCTGGCTGAGGTGGGCCCCCTGACCTCGCCCCCCCCACACCAAAGCAGACATGCATGTGACCGGATAGTGTGGTGATGCATCTGTGTGACATACAGGTGACCTTCTTCAACCCGACCATCCAGAGAGCTGTGAGACTGCAGAGGCAAAAGAAGGTGTTCTCCAAACAGCACAGTGAGAAAGAGGGCGTCACTGTGTGCGTGTGTGTGCATATGTGTGTGTGTGTGTGCGTGTGTATGTGTGTGTGTGTGTGTGTGTGTGTGTGTGGTGCAGGTATACCTTACCTTGTGGGGAACAAATATCCCCACAACGTGATGAATACCCGTATTTTTTTACCTTATGGGGACCAGTTTCTCGGGAAAACTCTATTTTATAAAAATCCGTGACTGCAATGAAAAAACTAAAAATGCAAAAACTCTTGTATTTTGCTTGGTTACTTATGGTTATGGTTAGGGCAGGGTGGGGGTTAAGGTCGTCATAGCTAGCGTTAGCATTTTTCCCATAGAACTGAATGAGCAGTCCCCAAAAAGATATGATTACAGGACTGTGTGTGTGTGTGTGTGTGTGTGTGTGTGTGTGTGTGTGTGTGTTTGTGTGTGCAGGCCAGTCTGTGTAGGGTACCCTGGGACATAATTCATCATTGTCACTCAAACTGTATGAACACTTCAGAAAATATATGGATGTATGAATGCATTGATCTCTTATGCAAATCTTTACTTTCCTTTTTATTTTTTTTTACAAACACGATTATTTCATTGTATTTCATGCGTCCTCAAATAGTCATTGGTGGTCTGGCTTTTAAACATTGTTGTAGACACAGTATTATGCTGACCTCTAGCGGCCAGACAGTGTTACTGCCTGTTCCCGGCTTACACGTGCTTGGTTCGGTGCAGGCAGGGTGCTGCTGCATGCCCGGCAGATGAACGTGGACGTCACCACGTGGGTGCGGCTGCTGAGGAATCACATCCCTGCGATCAGCCCATCCTCACCTTCGCAAAGCTCACGGTAACGTCGTTCACTCTCTTTCCGAAGCCTGTTCCAGTTGGACACTTAGATTTTACTGTAGCGGTTTGCACAGTTTATACCTGCAGCCTCCTGGTGCCTGGATCACTCCTGTAACTTCGTACTTTGTTCATAGCTTCTATGGACATTCGTTTACTGATGCGTTTTGTGTATCTTTGGCGTGTCAGGAAGAGCTCAGTGCGGAGGACAAGCCTGAGTAGAGATTTAGCACGGAAGAGTGACAGCAAGCGAGATTCGGGGGCAGATACACAGGTAGGTAGCATTCATTTCTATAAGCATAATCCCAACAATAACAGCCCCAACCCCTACCCATCCCTAACCTTAACCATAAACAACCAATAATTTGGTAATTCGGACCCCCAGAGGCGACCCCCGGTTATGCCGGCCCTGCCTGCAGCAGCCGCTAGTAACCTAGTAACCACCTATAGAACCAAAGCTGAGGAGGTGGGAAGCCATAGAGGTGGTCGGCACTGATTAGCACTTCAGCACCAGACGCAGGTTTGAATTGACTGGATACAGGGACTCTCTCACATTTACATTTATTCGTTTAATGACACTTTTGTCGGTTGCTCCTATAACAAAAAAAATGACACCATGGGAAAGGTATTATACAGAAGGGCACTGTGCACCTACACCCTGATATCTGAGTGTAATTGGACACTAGGAACTGCTAAGATAGTGTTAACTCTAAATATTGGGCAGCTATTTCCATTATTATTTATGGGGAAAAGTATAATTCATAGGAAAGTGGATGGATGGATGATGGATGGATGATGGATGGATGGATGGATTTTACTGGAAGCTCAAATACTGGCCTATAATACTGGGGTATAGAGACTAACTAGAGGAATTAACATTACAGATGAAATTAACAGATGGAATCATGGGAAAGCAAGGTGCACCGGCGGAGTGTGGCGTGTTTGTGGGGGCCGGCTGAGCGTGGCGTGTTTGTGGAGGCCAGATGGAGTGTGGCGTGTTTGTGGGGGCCGGCGGAGTGTGGCGTGTTTGTGGGGGCCGGCGGAGTGTGGCTCGTTTGTGGGGGGTATCCTGTAATGCCTGACCTCTGACTCTCCCTGTCTCACCCTCTCTGGAAAAGGCCCCTGAAACAGAGCCCCCCATCTCCCCAGAAAGTACCCCTGTTCGGCCGGCCCGGACTCCCTCCCAGAATTCCCAGAGCAGGTACGCCTGCCCCCTGCCGCACATGAGCCCTGGACAGTACATTCCCAGGTGCCGGGTCACTCACAGGATTCCTTATTCTTTTAAGGTTCTCACCATTTCCCAGCAGGAAGCAAAAAAGAAGCGCGCTGCGTCTGCAGGACTTCCGGCTGGTCGCAGTGCTGGGGAGGGGGCATTTTGGCAAGGTATATACCCCTATATAACAAGCAGAAGGTATATAGTGGACTCTTTCAACCTGTCATCGGCATTATGTTCGTTACTATAGCAACTACCTTATTTAAAGGTACAGCATCAGGGACCCCTTCTGGGTGCTTTTTTTGTGGCCAGCTGATCCACCTGCCGCTCGGCACTCATCTCTATCACAGGTTCTGCTGGCAGAATATAAGAAGACGGGCGGCGTGTACGCCATCAAGGCCCTGAAGAAGGGGGATATCTTAGCGAGGGACGAGACTGAGAGGTACAGAGGTACACGAGGGGTGTATGTATGTAAATCGTTACAGTTTTTATGTAGGAGCTTAACGCCATATTCCAATAGTCCTTATGTGGGGGCTGTGTGTGGCTCAGTGGCTTCGGGTGTTGTGATGGTGATCGGAAGGTTGCTGGTTCAAATCCCGGGGTCAGCAAGGTGATGTCACCATTAAGCTCTTAAGCAAGGCCCTTATTTTCCAGGTGCTCAAGGGACTGTCTGACCCTGCTCTCTGAATGATGCATTGCTTTGGATAAGAGTGTCTGCTAAATAAATTAACTGTAGGTGGACAGTCTGAAGAGAGTGATGTGTTCTGGTGTACAATGGGATGCATATTAAAGTGTGTAAAAAAACCTTCAGCCCCTTAGGACTGTGACACTTTACTAGTATGACCCACCAGAGGGCGCTGCTGGAATAGAATAGAAGGGCAGTAGATGGATCTGATTCCATACTGTTTCTTCTCTGATTACATCCTGTTTCTTTGATTACATCCTGTTTCTTGTCCCCATTTCTGTCGACTCTGCAGCCTGATGTGCGAGAAGCGGATATTCGAGATAGTCACAGTGTCCCGGCACCCGTTCCTGGTCAACCTGTTTGCGTGTTTCCAGACCCCCGAACACGTGTGCTTTGTCATGGAGTACACGGCAGGGGGGGATCTGATGATGCACATCCACACCGAGGTCTTCTCCGAGCCCCGGGCTGTGTAGGCACCCGCCCCCCCGCACGTCAGCCTGTCTGTGCCGCATGTAGCGGTGCCAAGCTGCACCTGCACACTTTGGAAGCAGCCAGACTCTTTGTCCTGACTTCCTCACTCTGCCAA
This sequence comes from Mormyrops attenuatus, assembly GCA_026777985.1. NCBI lineage: Eukaryota > Metazoa > Chordata > Actinopteri > Osteoglossiformes > Mormyridae > Mormyrops > Mormyrops attenuatus. The sequence continues at coordinate 2,171,792 of JAODKC010000048.1, read as the reverse complement.
CTATGTGTTTGTACAGCCCCCACCCCCGCTGTGTGCTCTGAGTCTCTCTCGCTCTCTCTCTCTCTTTCCCTCCCCTCAGGTTCTATTCCGCTTGTGTGGTCCTTGGCTTCCAGTTCCTCCACCAGCACAAGATTGTGTACCGGTGAGCGATACTTTCACAGCGGGGCCACTAGGTGGCACGGCGGTTAAATAACTGAACTTGCTCGTTATCAACTATATGCATGTTTTGTTTACTTTTTTTATCAGAGACCTTAAACTGGACAATTTGCTGATGGACAGCGAAGGCTATGTTAAGATAGCTGACTTTGGGCTCTGTAAAGAAGGTAGGTAATGTGATTATAGTGCTGGTAAGTGTCATGTTGTAACAACATGGGAGAACATTTTAAAATGAACTTGAGGAAGCACTTCTTCACACAGCGTGTAGTTGGAGTATGGAATAGTCTTCC
>JAODKC010000048.1:2149517-2162268 GCA_026777985.1 Mormyrops attenuatus | reverse complement strand
CCCCCTGACAAAATATCACTTTGCCCCCCCCCCCGCCCCACCTAAGTCTGTTTTAATTCATTCCAGCTGCTTGAAAAACCTCGGGGTAAAATGTCTTGTGGTTTTTGATTGGAATTTCCACAAGGAAAAGTGGAAGCAAATGGTGATTTGCCTGCCTGACATGATAAGGGGCCGACATGGTGGAGACTTGGACATCCGAAGTTTGGCGTTGAAGTGAAAAATGTTTTAGATACCGCAAACTTTTGGCCTTCTACAGAGTGGTTTATTTTTATTTCTAAGAGTCTAGGAGACGTGTGTATATTTATGCTTATTGTCATTGAGCTTTGTGATAACCGCTATCTTTGTCCTTCTAGGTGACTGTCATTTGTTGTTAGTGTGTCTTTGATTGTGTGTCTTATATTAGACACACAAGCTGAAGACGGCAAGGAGCACAGGAGGCCCGGTCTACCGAATCTGCCATCTTCGCTCGCTGTCTGTCTGTGTCACCTCCCCCACCACAACGTCTCTTTCTACCCCTCACCGCACCCCATGTGGTGTGATCTTTTGCTCTGTTTTTCCCATGATTCCCTGTTATTTATTTATTAGGCCCTTTGCTATACGTCTCACACGACAAAATGCACACACACGCATGTAAGTTCCTTCTCAGAGGCTGCTAACACAGATAGACATGTATACACACACAAACACACACAAGCACACACACACACACACACACACACACACACACACAAATAAGTCCATTCCAGCTGGCCAACATCAAGGGACCTTCGAGCTTTGCAGGTTATATCTGTGGCTATTAGCCTATTGGATATTATGTGATCTGTGTTACATTTTTACCCACACGTTACGTATTTCATAAATTATAAGTCACATCTGTAAAAACAGTCTTCAGCAGATCTTCAAATATAAAAGGGGAAACATGAGTATGTTAGTTTGTTGCATATCATATTATTTTAGAACATTTGTAGGATGTGTGCAGCTGATTATGTGATCTGATTGGAAAATGAATGTACAATAAGGTAAAATAGACTGTTGACTCGTCTGAGTGTTGATGATACGATAAGTATTTGGCGTGTATCGTTGACCTATAGAGTGAAAGTATAGGAATAGAAATAAAGGAACATGATGCTCCCAAGGTTTTTGCCGTCCGTCCTTCAGGCTTTCAGTTCACTTAACAGTAAACATTAATCAGTATTTTCAAATGAAAATAGATTATGCTCTACGTGCTTGATTTAAATTGAGCAATGACCAAAAACGTCCTGACCGAAAAGTCCACTTACGGTTCAAAACCCAATCACTTAAAATGGAAGAATAAAAATATTATTGTAGTATACCGTCGTAATTTATTAGCTTTTATTCAATAACTTACACTAAGTACATGATGTACCTTTGGATAGAATTTTCTGCGGTGGTAAACCAAAAGCGAAAAACGAGTGAAAGTGTCAGTTATTCCTGCACTTATAAATCATTGCGTAATAATTCCCAACGATGTCTCTTGGCGACACCACACTCCTTTCACTTTCAATTTTCTTTCTGTTTCTCCTACTCCTTCCACCGTCTTCGTCGCCCTTCCCACATCTCACCGTCCCCAAGTCCCTCATCCTTCTCCCCTTCCCTTGTCTCTTATCTGCCTCCCGGTTCTGCCACTATTCCCCCTTTCCTTCCCCATCCTCGTCTTCCTCTCTCGTCTGCCTTTCGGGATTTTTTCAATCCGAATAGTTTTTGGACTTTCTGGGGAAGTTCTTTTTCTTTTTACTAAGGGGCGATCGATGAACGTTATGCCCTGCATGGATTACAAACGCCACAGTGAGATACAGAGATTGTTTGGTGCGCATATCAGATATTATGACCTATGTAGTGAGTGTTTAGTGAGTTAGTATTGGTCTAAAACGGAGTGTGTGGATGCAGGGGGCGGGGGTGCTTCTCAAGGGTGAAATATGTAAAGACGGCTTCGAGCACCAGCTGCAGATCAAGACCGAATATTGCTGTAACCCACGTCAAACAGACCTTTCCACCGGTAGGTCAGACCTTATATTAGTTCACATTTTTGAGCGTTAGCTGGTCAATTGACTGTTTTTCATCAAGGTATCCCATCGAATGCCTTACACTGTATACCATTTTTAAGATATCGGCATGTAAACAAAAGTCTTATGTTTGCCCTCAGTTCTTTATTGTAGGTTTTGCACGTAAAGCCAGTGTACTGAAGTACTGCAAGTGCATAGCAAGTGCAAGTGCACGTGTCTTTTAGGGTGCTAAGGTGCTCCAGTGACTAAACCGCGCTATTTCTTGGTTGTACTGTGAGTAGTTGGATTTTTAGAGTATATTGATTAGTTTTTGTGCAGTTTTGTTTAAGATCAGCACTCGCAGAAGGGGGTATAACACTTTTTAAAATTTCTCCAACAGAGTAGGCAGTGGGTCAATGATCAGCCCCAACATCAGGCAGCGGCGGACTGGTGGTCACCATTCGGAGAGCCGATCGTCCATCCCAGTCGGAGCCTCGGCATCAGTAGCCTTTATGGTATCGTCCTGACTTCAGAGACGTCCTGTAGCGTCGATTAAGTCCTTCGGGTTATTACTGAGAGCAGGTAGGTGGGGAAGATACCGATCCACCCTTTAGCTTGGATGTGCCTGTGTTGTGCCGGTAAAACATGCCGGACTCTTTAGGTATGCCTTTGTATGCCGAAGACCAAAACATGACTCACAATTGAATGTGTTATATAGCTTTATCTTACATAAATGTGTTTGTTTTGTTTAGATATATTAGAGTTTTTTCCCCCAAAAACTATTTTACCCATAGATATATTAATAAACATGATACTGGAAAAATGTATATTAAGTACCTTATTTAAGACTACAACCGCAGATTCATTGAGATGCAATCCAGCAACGAGTGCCTGTCTCCAGCAACTACACTGCGTACTTTGAATCCTTTCGTTAATTCAGTTGCTGCAGTGCAATATATGGTCACCCGCAGAACAGAAATAAACACATGGACAGCGGATCCGTCGCTAAACAATACTGCTCCAGTTACGGGCTATGGGGAGGGAAAGGGAGCCGGACCTGCTTTGAAATATGTCTTTCTCTCTTTTAAAAGTTGCGTTGATGGCTTTTCAAATTTAGATGAGTGCTTTAAAGAGTGCGTTGCATGCATGTTTATAACTTGTTAAAGTTTAATCGTTGGTGTTGTGCAGATCTTACCGGACTTTTGAATCAATAAAAATGATCAAAGTAAAAATTAAAATGACAATAATAATAAGGATATTTATCACCACCAGAAAGAGTAGCAGCATTATCGTTACCTTGGCATTTTCCTTACTTTCTGTGCTTCTTACTCACCGCCAGCATGCCCCAAAGCGAGAACTAAGGCCAGTCTAGGAAAATGAGAACGGTGTGGACCCAAACATCTCTCTTCTGCCTCCTACTCCTGGAAGCGAGAACTGCAGGTGCGATCTGTATGTGGAGAGTAAGACTAAAGGCTTTGGGCTAAGTACTTTCCTAAATAGAGTGCAGATGGATGAACAGCAGATTGCAAGACAGTCTTACAGTATAAATTGTTGTTTAGGTATTACTTATCTAGTAATTAGTATTGATACCATTCTCTCTTCATAGTTACAGGGCTTAGCATACAGGATCGTGGTACTTGTGAATCAGTACTAATTAATCTACAATTTTTGTTTTCGAAATACCTTTTGAGACATTTATTAGAAGTGCAGTAGATTAAGCTGGGTCGCCAATGTCTTTCCCAGTGTGCTTTGCACAGGTGCAGTGCTCAGTTTCTCCAGTAGGGGCACTGCACCCTGTGCAGGGTCTGCTGGAGCAATTTGGGGCGGGACCTGGATGTGCGGCCAGGGAGAGCGGCGATAAGGAAACCCACGTGATCTCTGTGGGCGGAGCCTCTGTTGGCCAGTCCAATCAGGTGCTCTTGGACATTCATGAATCACCCAGTCAATGAGCATTCTGATACCACACACGTGCTAACCCTAACCCCCACTCCCATCCCCATCAGGTTACTGTGCTGCTGCGTCCGCTGTCCTTCTCCCACCCGCCTGTCCGGCCCGTGACACTTGTGCTCAGCTCCCAGCATGCTGTGTCCTGGTGGCTGGAGGGAGAGAGGCTGCCTACCAACTTGGTGGTGATTGTACAGGTCAGCCTGCCTGTTGGGTTGAAAGTGCTCCCCCTGCTGGCGTAGGCATGCATAACATGCAAACTTAAGTAGCTGAGTTAAGAAAATCAATGCAAATGGTGAAGATGTTGATGACGATGGATGACACTAGCTCTACCCGCCAGATGTCGGCCTTCTCTGACGTCCAAACACGTGGAATGGCGGTCCAAGTGCAGCATGTACCCTTCCTGCCTTGGCGCCCTGGGCCACTGCACCGCTGGGTCTTAAAAAACCACTTGTCCCTCTCGTCCCTCAATCACGCAGAGCACGCTAACCGGGTCTACCTGCGACTCGGGGAGGGTAAGTCCTGCAGCGAGACAAGTGGGGGGGGGGCTAACAGCCTTTGTTTAAAGGGCAGTAAAGCTGGTCATTCAGATATTTTATATCTATACCGTGAACGGCCACGATGAGCTGGTTGGAATAAACGGAGACCTGATCGTTATATAAGTCCATCTCTCTCTGTCTAACCACCCTGATGCCATCCTGCAGATCCCACCATGCCCAGCGTGTGCCAGCTGGACTCCCTCTTCCTGTCCCACAGCTACCTGACCTCTGACCTGCGGCTGCAGCCTATCAGGGGCTGCCTTCCGCAGAGAGGCAGTGCCATCAGGGAGGTCGAAGTTCATGTGATCAGACTGCAATCAGCAGGTTCTGGAATGTGTGGGTGAGCTTTCGGACGGACACCCCGGAGGAAGTCGCTCGTTCTGTTAAATTATTTAGGTTTGATGGTCAAAGAGCCCTTGTAGATTTAATTTACGGCTTTTCACTTGCCGTTTATATTCCTGTCTGGGGACTGGTTTCTTTCCCGCTCTCCACGTTCCCAGTTTAGTCTTGGTGTGTGTTTATCCACACCAGCTGCTTCTGTAAGCTTCTGTGAGTTACTTGCCTCATAACCACAAGCTGAGGTCTCCCTGCCCCACTCGTATCTCAGCTCCCTGCAGGTGGAGGTGCCCGTCTCAGTGCTGCCCCCGGTGGGCAATGTCGGCTGGTATGAGCTGGTGCTGGTCCTCAGCAGCGCCACCCCGGTCAACTGGGCCTTGACCGCCATCGGGCTGCAAGGCCACATCTCGGTCTATGTGAGTATCCCATCATGCATTAGAGCAGTGTTTCCTCCAGCAGTCCTCAGAAACCCACAGACATCCACATTTTTGCTCCTACCAGGAGCTGGGAGGGTGCAACAATGTGCACTGTCTGGCAAGGAGTTGGGAGGGAGCAAAAACATGGACCGTCTGTGGGTCCCCGAGGACCGGGTTGGGAATCTATGATATAGAACACCTACAGCAGTCATGATCAGGACATCAGTTCTACCGCTACTATTTTGATGGAAACTTTTTCTGTTTTACAGTCATCCAACACAGTGTCCCCCCTTTACCCCTCCGAACCCGGGCTGACGATGACCAGCACTGTAATACCCAGCCTCTATAAGACCCGCGACCTTTTGGTCTGGGCTAATCAGCACGGCCTGCCAGCGGTGACGTCATACACAGAGGCCGATCTGGCCAATCGCTTCACCATCAGGCTGGCTGGGGGCAGGGCCGGTGAGAGCTATGCTTCGCTTAATTGGAGCGTGTGTAGCTTAGGGCGTGGTCGTGTGGGTAGGTGTGTGTGGGGCTGATGAGAGAGCTGCAGATGTGTCAGAGTGGATGCGACACACTTTATCCCCCCTCCCGGTGTGCAGAGTACATCCCCACCATGCAGTCCCAGTCTACGCGGGTGGAGGGCGCCCCCCAGTGGGGCCAGGAGCGCAGGCTGAGACAGTGGCTGAGCCAGCAGGGGGAGCCGGGCACAGCGGATGGAGACGCCAGCGAGTCTGTCAGCACACAGTGCCAGGATGGGCTGCTTAAGGTGGCCGTCAACACGAACGCCCTGCAGGTAGGAGCGTGACTGTGAGGAGCCCTGTGGCAGGAATGCGACCTGAGGGTCGTAGGTTCATATCCCATGAGACCAAGATCCTTATTTAAAAGCATGAACAAGCTATAGCTGCAACATATACATTGAATATTTGTTTAAATATGTTCTTATATTTTTTATCCTTACATTTAATATACTTTTATAATTATTTCTATAATTTTAGTACTTTGTTAACATATTATTGTAATTTTGTCTTCCTTTCTCCACCCTGTTTGCTGCACAGTCTAGATTAGCAATAGTATATTTCTTTGTTCTGGTGCCGTTTTAAATATTTGGTGCATTTTTCATGTTCATTTTCCCAAATGAACTTGCCAGTCGTCTCCTCTGTGCTCCTCTCTCTCAGCCACATTTGCCAGTGTCGGTAGTTACGTTGAGTGACCGCCGGTGCCAGGCCCAGTTTAACGGCAGCCACTTCCTGTTGGTGTTCCCTGTCATTTCCTGTGGGACCGAGGCGGTAATGGAGACGCAGCCTAAAGCAGTGCGGTACAGAAACACGGTAAGGATATTACGAATGCAGCCAGTATCAGCTCGCGTTGTCTTAAAAGGAATCGTATAAAATTCCGGGGAACATGGTAACAGGGTTGCCTTGTGCTTTTGGGTTTGTGGGATTGAATATTGTGGGTTTGTGAACTTTGGTTCATCAGCATTTCTACGTCGCTCCAAGTGTGCGAGTGTGTGAGTGTCCTGCAATGGACTAGGACCCCTCCAGGGTGTCCTCTGCACCTCTTTGCCCAGGTCCAACACCCCAGGATCCTGTCCTGGGTTTGCAGTTATTGTAACACTTATAAAAAGCAACAAGTTGTAAAAAAAATATGGGATTTTGTGTATTAATCACAGAATTATTTCTGTTTGTTTTTCTTATTTTAGTTCCTGCCCTTCTGTTTTAGGGGAGCATGTGCCTGGGGGGGGGTGATTTCTGGGGGGATGTGTAGAGAAAAGAGGAGAAAGTTTGTGGATGGGATTTGAGTTGTCCGGTGGCTGATAAGGCGAGTTAATAATAAAGATGTTCAGCTGATGTTGACTGGAGGTTATCCTCTTTGCTACCCAAAGTGAAAATATATCAGGTACAAATGGGTGAAGAGGCCAGTCAGCTTCTGGTCTGTTGTCTCCAGGTTTATCACAGCGTCTTGTCTTTCCAGAAATGATATTGTGGATGAGGGGGGAATCAAAAGACAATTAACAGGCCTGGATGTTAACAACGGTGCAGGGCTCCGTCGACTGAACGTTCTTATCTCTATAGACCAGGGACCGAGTGACAGCAAAGTGTCACTCGCCACGAGCTGATAGGGGACGAAAGACCAGTTCAGTGTGGCCCAGTTAGATGGTGACCGAAGTGAGCGTGTTCCGTGCGCTGTGTATGTGATGACAAAGCAGACGTCTGCTGCACGGAGACAGGGACTTGGAGAAATGACCCAGGTCAGCATGTCCAGGCAGCCTTAATTCACACAAACATTACCACAGCGAGCGAAGGGCGCAGGGAAAGAACAGCATGTTCCGGTATGAGACGGGGTGACCCGTTATTTAAAGGAAAGCGTGGCTGTAGGTTTGAATCTCTGCCGCATTTCTGTTGTCATGGTTCCTGTTTACTGTAACAATGATTAATGCTGATGACACAAATGATGGGTGATATGGTCACATGTTTTCTTTCCCATCATGCCTCAGGTGTTGCTGTGGAGAGATAGCCCCATGGATGCTGAGCGTAACCGGACAGGGGAGGACTGGGCCCCGCTGATCATATATGTGAGGAGGGCTTGCTCATAGGGGCTCCTCTGCCTTGCCTGAGGAGGTCAATGTCATCAGCCTGCTTGTGGGCGGAGTTCAGTCTGCTTGTGGGCGGGGAGCAGCCTGCTTGTGGGTGGAGTTCAGCCTGCTTGTGGGCGGAGTTCAGCCTGCTTGTGGGCGGGGCTCAGCCTGCTTGTGGGCGGAGCTCACTCAGAGAGACTTAAGTGCTGTTTTCTTTCTCTATCCTGCTCCAAAGGTCAATTGCCAGGTTGTGACCCCCATCCCTACCCCAACCAATCAGGGATCAGGTCCCCCTCTCCACCAGGCCTCCCCCAGAGGCCTCTGGACCCAGCAGGAGGCCAGGTCAGAGGATTCGTCAGGCAGACGCCCAGCTCTAGCACCCATCCTGTCCATGCGCCTGTCTCTGACAGAGGGGTTCGAGCGGAAAATGACAGGACCCTATATCATCATGGCTAACAGCCGCATCCACGTGGAGGTGGGTTCTACCCTCAACTTGTCGCACATATCTCACTCCGAGGTGCGTCAGTAGCTTCCAAAAACTGATTAAAATATTTTAATACTGTCTGTTCACAATTAAAGTGAGTGCTTTAATTGTGCTTTAATTGTGCTTTAACACCATATGTTTTTTCTTTAAACTATGTGGTGTAAGTAAAAAAGAAAGTATAGATTGCCTAGTTATGCTATTTTTATTTAATAATAAAGTGCTCAAAAATAAGCTAAATCTGAAATACTCATTTGCAGAACACAAGTGTCTCACAAATTCAGAACCCTCTGTACATGTAAGGGTTAATGGCTGGCACTATGTGTTTGGTCAATGAAAATCAATCAGCACCCTGCTGACCAATCAGATTTGGGAATTCAGCAGCGTTGCGGTATATAACTGAATAGCTGAGGAGCTGAGAAAGCAGGGCAGGGTTGGGTGTCCCTGCTCTGCATGCCTGTGTCCCCAGCTTCATGTCCCCCCCTTTCCCCTCTGAACCCCCTCAGGTGTTTGTGTGGGGGTTTTTGGGGGGCAGCGTGGAGGTCGAGTCGTGCGTGGTGTCCCCGCTCTCGCACCCTGAAGCCGCCCCCGGATGGATGGTCATCCAGGACGGTTGTTCCTACGACCCTACGGTCAGGCTGAGCGGAGAAGAGGAGCGCCAGGGCTATGACAACGGGTGGAGGCAGGACACAGTGGGAGACGCGACAGGAAACGGGGCGACAGAGAAGGAGGAGGAGAAGCGAAGAGCAGAGGAAAGAGGAGGTGGAGAGGAGGCCCAGGGCGAGGAAAGAAAGAAGGGAGAAGGAGCGGGGAGCGCGTCTTGGAGGCTGAGGTTCAGCTTCATCCTCCACCCCATCTACAACAACCCCATCCAGTTCCTGCACTGCCAGCTGCACCAGTGTGATGCAGAAGCTGCCCCCACTTCGCCCAGCCCCACCTGGGAAACTGCAGCGGCTGGCTGTGCGGAGGGAACCCGCGTCCCCGCGCTCGTCGCTCAGCCAAATCGCAAAAGGGTACAGTAGGCCCAAAATGCGGAGGCCCACAAGCACAACATCTCCATTGTCTGAGTCTCCTTTTTTTCCCCTTCAGTGCCACTACAGGACACTGTCTAGACCAGTGGTGGTGACTCAGCCTGCGGGAGTGCGTCAAACCCTGCCACCTGTTGGTCAGTACTGCACATTGCAGCTTTTCCCATTCACACTTAAAAAAATATCGTAACATATAAAATGAATATATTGGAAATATGTTATGCACACGGATGATAAGTATATAGCAGTTGTGTTATATTTGTGTATGCTTTTATAGATGCATTTGTTAATAATACTTGTTACAGTAATGCTGACAGACAGTCTTGGTCCCCATTGTGTATAGTTCAGTCAGTTCTCAGGCCCAGAATGACCACAAAGTCTAAGTCCAGTGCTGCAGACTGGGGTAAGTACCTGTTTTATACTTCACACATCTCTCACAGCTTTTAAAAACCTGGCTTGCTGTCTCCCTGACATGTTAGTATTAAATTGTATAGCATAACATAACATAGTATAGCATTGCATAGCACAGCATAACATGGTATAGTATAGTATAGTTTCTGCTGGGGACTGTTAGAAAAGTTACTAGTGTTAGAATAGTTTCATGTGCTGGCATGTATAACTAACCAATGGCAGCAATCTTGTTTGTATAATAACTAGCATACATAACTGAAATGTAAGTCTGTCCAATGCTTTTGTCACTCAGGCAATGGGATCGATACTGGTCCAGTGGTGGGAATTGTATTCGCTGCTTTCCTGATGGGTATCGGTCTAATGGGGGCGCTGTGGTGCATCCACAGTCACACAGGTAGCGTCACATTTATGTCTTATAAATACAATTAAATATTCAGAATAGCTACTGTTTTCATGGTAGCACACACTCGTTCATTGTAAGCCAAGGAAACCTGATCAGCGGCTTGTGATTGGCTGTGTGTCAGGGATGACCCCAGCTTTCAGAAGAGGCAGCCTCCTTGATATTACACCCCAGGCCACCGGCATCAATCGCCTCGCGCTGATGGATCATTCCAGCAGCTCTGTGTGAAGGTAATACTTACATTTACATAGCGCCTTTCACAATTACAAGGTACGCCCAGATTAACCCTCTGCTGTTAGCCCCAGGGAAAGCGTAGCATAGCTATCGCCGACATTAACAGTAACACCTTAAAACAAATGTGTTACAAATATGGAATATATTCATAGTTTTGAAGGAGCTGCTGGACTATCATCCTTATTGAACCTTGTTTGGTGACTAAAATTGCAAACTTTGATCAAAATTACCATCCAATAACCAAAAAAAAATGACAAACATGTTGCCCAAACTGGATGAGAATAAGTATCACAACAGTCAAATAATTATATTATTAATAATTTAAATTGTATCCGTTTCCCTTACAGGTTGTTTCACTTTCTGAAAAACTCAGAAGAAGAATGATTTCCAGTGTGTCAGACAAGAAGTGTGTGTGTGTGTGTGTGTGTGTCTGTGAGAGAGAGAGACAGAGAGATAGGGTCTGAAGGAGAGAGCAGTGAATGACAATAAGCATCTGACATTCAGACGGGTGTTTTACCCTGCGGCTTCACCCTCCCGGTCCTGCTCCTGCTTATGTTTTTGCTCTGAGCTCTCTAGCTAAAATTCAGCCACATATCTGCGATAGCAAAAGACCTTCAAGGTAAAGGGGTATCTGGGCAGACCCACGCAAGCCGAGCTCGCTGTCAGGGCACAGATTCGCAAAGCAAGTCTGGAACAAAAGCGGTGAATAAGTCAGCCGATAATGTGTGCCAGTATGAGGAGTGTAAAGTTTGTATATTTCAGCTTAGCAAAATTTTTCTTATCAAACTTGTCTCTCAATAAATTACCAGTGATACGTCTGATTATAACTGTCTTTTTGTGACTGAAACAAGGACTGATTTTCATGATTTCATGACTTTTTTATTATTGAAAATAATTGAGGACACAATTTTATATGATGCTTCACATCCATAACAATCTTTATGTGATGAATCCACTGATATGTCAGATGTCTGTATTGCAAAATGGTTGCTCTTTGGTGGTTTTTCAAACATGTAAACATTCAGTATCTGCCACCACAATGGTAGAAGACGCTCAGGACCTCTGATTCATGAAATACACACTCTTGGGTGTTCAGTGCAGTGCATGTGTGTGTCTGTGCTTGTTGCCTGTATTCTGTAAATTGTCCTGTATGTATCCATGGGAGTGTATGCCGGTTTGTGTGGGGTGCTGTAGGGTGTAGGTGCTGGTCTGTCTAAACTGTTTGCATGAACTGCAGGGGTGGTGTCTGTGAGCTATATGTGTTTGCCTGAGTGATTCATGTTGCACACCCTGAATTTGTCCAATTTGACGTGTCCCTGGGTCAATAAAGGAGGGGCTTGCATTTCACTTCTTTAACCAATCACGGTCTACATCGTATGACATCACCCCATTAATTAAAACCGGTGTTTTCTGTTAAGCGGCAAGGTGCACAGATTTCTAAAGTACCTGTTTCATTTGTGTATGTCTTTTATTAAGAGACATGTCTTAGATAAACATAGACAAAACATAGGAACATGCTGACCTGCAAAGGCTCTATGGAGCAAGGTAAGGGTGCGTCTTTATTTTAATAATAATAATAATTATAATAATAACAACAATAAAAAGCCTCGAACCAGCAACCTTGTGATCACAGGCACCGAGGCTTAGCTTGAAAATGAAAAAAAAAATGGCCCAATGAGGTGATGTCACACGATGAAGAATGTGATTGGTTAAAGAAGTGAAACGTAAGCCCCTCCCTCGTTGACCCGGAGACACAGCGAACTCGGCAAAATCAGGATGTCTGATTTGTGTTAGGGTGCCCACAGCAGCCTGCTGGGGGCCCTGTTGCTGCAGTCCAGCTCCTGGTGGCGCCGTAGGTCCGTCTGGCACTGAAAGCCGCGCTGGCAGCTGTCACAGGGAAAGGGCTGGTGGCCGGTGTGCTTGCGGCAGTGGGTCAGCAGGTTGGAGCTCTGACTGAAGGCCCTGCCACACACCTTGCACACGTGGGGCTTTTCGCCTGGGGGGGTCAGAGAGCATATCCTAGCTGGTTGTGTATGTCTTGTGCATCGCTCGCGTACAGAAAGTCAATGAAAGCCAGAGGTGGGTGGTTCAGTTCCAGAGAGAAAAAGTCCAGAGCAAGATTTTATTCCAGCCAACCAGTACTCCGTGACTGTGACTATTTATACTCAACTGGTTGGCTGAAACAAAATCTTGGTCTGGATTTTTAATCTCTGGGCCTGACTAAAGATAGGGTGACCAGATAATCCCAATCACATTAATCCATGTCAAGATAGACACTTTGAGCTACTTTGGGTTCCAAACTACTTTAAACCGAAAGGCTCCTGTGCTCGGCTAAATAGTTCAGCTCTTCTTGCGCTTTGACTGGTTCGTTTCCTTGATTG
>JAODKC010000048.1:2104400-2140455 GCA_026777985.1 Mormyrops attenuatus | reverse complement strand
TCTCTACTTAATCTCCATCTTCACCCAGCAGAGGTGGAAAGTTCTGGTCCAGAAAGAACAAATCTAGACAAGATTTCGTTTCAACTAACCAAAAAGAGTCACAGTCACAGAGAACTCAGCCGGTTGGCTGGAACGAAATCTTGGTCTGGATTTGTACTTTCTGGACCTGGACTTTCCATCTCTGTCAGCCAAGCCTCCTGCTCCGGTGTCGTTAGACAGTGGCCAAGTGGGGGGGAGGTATTATGAAGGAAGATGAAGACGCCGCAGCACTCCAGACGACACCTCAGTGATCCAGGGCCTCAGAGCACACCATGCCGGCATACGGGGGTGCTGGGGGCTGGTCGTTCACAGAAATACACCCCTCCTCTCCGTCACTGCTCCCCTCGCTGTCCAGGCGCAGGTGGGCCCCCGCCAAAGAGTCATAGAGCGTCGGGGCCGGGCCGGTGCCGGATGGCAGAGTGTCTGCAGAGCCGAGAGAGTCGCGCTCACCAGAGGCCCGGCTGGTGAGGCAGAAGCTCTGCAGCATCCCATTTCCAGGGGCCTGACACCTGGGCGGCTGTCCACGCAGCTGCCTGATCTAAATGTAAAAAGATATGTTACAGTGATCCAATTGTCATCACAAACCAATGTTCAGTCCTTATAGTGGTTCATTGTTGTGATTTGTCATACACAGCACTCACAGAAAGTCTTGCTTAATTCTGTAAGAATGTTCCAAATTTTCTTTTTATTAAGCGTCATAATTTATTTGACTGAGCACAAATGTTTGGTGTTTTATGTTACTGCAAAGGTGTTACTAATTAAAAAGCACCACTTTTTACTCAGAGCAGCTCTTTCAGAACTATAATTTGGGTTTCGGTTTATTACTACTTGAAATTAATGTTTTACTTAAAATTGCTGGTTGTTTCCAATATGATATATACGTTTTGTATACAAAAGAATAAGATGATGATTTTGTTGTGTAACCAGTAGTGAAGAAGATGACGACCTCATTCTTCAGCTCTGCAATCTGCTCGTGAAGCTCCGTGACACTTTCGATGCAGTCTGAGTGGATGAGCTGGTCCTGGATGCGGCCCTCTTCCTCCTGTGGACGGGACACAGAGCAGCGTGACGGGCGTAACATGGACACACACAGGTCAGCACATGCTCCCAGGACGTGCCGCTCTACCTGGATCTCCAGCTCTGCGATCCTCTGCCGCAGTTCAGCCACCAGGGCCAGGCTCTCGGTCTCCCGCAGACGCACCTCCATAAGCTCCCCCTTCCCCTGTCACATGACCGAGACCAGCTGAGGTGTAGGTCACATGATCGCCACAGTTTCCACCTAGACCAAAGGTTCTCAAAGTCCAGACCGTGGTACTGAAAATTATTCCCGACCTCTGACTTGACCGTTGACCTAGACCAACTTAGGCACAGGTCACATGATCAACTGACAGACGACACCAAGCGCCCAAATTACTGGACCACAAGCCCGGTGATAATTCCGGTGCTGCTTCTTGCTCCCTTCCGGCACTGGATCGAACCCGCTGCCTTGGCATGTCAGTCAAAAGACTCCTAAGCCCCCCCCCCCCCCCGCTTTGTGTCAGCAGGCTGACCTTATAGTCGGACTCGGCCTGCTTCCTCTTCATCTCCCTGAGCTGCTCCTGCAGGTTCTCCTTCTCCGCTGTCAGCTCCCGCACCATCTTCTGCAGCGCCGTCCCTTCCTGTGCCTGCCGGTTCGCCAGGTTACTCTGGATCTGGTTCTGAGGCCGGACAGGAATCCCATTCAGATTTACCGCCAAGTTGCTGGCCCGGCCGGAGCTAAAGCGCACCCTCTCTCCGCCGAAGCCTCTGCAGACGCCGGCTCGCCTGGGACTCAGAGCCACCTGCTAGGTCAGCAGCCTGTAGGCTAAGGTGACGGGGAGTGGGAGTTCACCTGTTTCTCCAGCTGCAGGGCTATCTGCCGGAGCTCACAGAGTTCAGCCTTGGCCTGGGCCTCTCGCTGATTCGTCCCCACCAGCTGATCCTTCAGCTCATTGACAGCGTTCTTCTTGGGCGACTCTTTCCAGTGACCAGCCCCGCTCCCCCGGGCCATGTAATGCTGAGGGAGGGGCCCAACATGGATATGAGTCACAGTTCAGCTACTGAATCACTGCTGAGTCACTACCGAGTATCTTCTGTCTACCAGAGTCACTCTGTCGCTGCCTTCAGTGAAAAATCCCCAGATTATTTTCTCCTGTATTTTCCCACAGAATTCTCATCTATCTCTGTTTCTCACAGTACGTTTTATGCCAGTGCTTCTCTCTTCTCTTATTCATTTATTATAAATCCTTATTGAGAGCAAATTAAGTGCAGTGACAACCAGCATGCTGGGCTCCTGAGCTTCCCTTTGCTATTCTGAGCAGAAAACTTCAGACACGTTCATTCCCTACAAGGCCGAATGAAGAACAAACACGTTTGCCTATCAAACCCAACGTACTCCGAAAATATAGCAAAGAGATGTACTGATCATTGACAGCTGATACAGTTCTGCCTCTGCAGCCATCACGCGTTTCCCAGAATGCCGTGCAACGTGCCTGCCAGTGCTGGTTGAGCTTGGCCACGATGTCCTGCACGTCCTGGAAGCAGCGCAACGTCTCCAGTTCCTGCAGCTTGGCCAATTCCAGCTCCTCCTGCAGCTGGGTAACGTTCCTCTCGTCTGGCAGGGAGCTGCTCCTCTGAAACACGCAGACACACCCACACACAGGAAACACACAGAAACACGGCTAAACGCAAAGACTTGATACCAGTGCACTGGGACCCATACGTGCGATTAAGGTTTCGCCCCCGAACTTTGAGGTGTAATGAGAGAAACCAGAAGCATAACGTGTGTGTGAGCTAACGCAGTGTCTCTCAGTCCGGTCCTCGGGGACCCACAATCGGTCCATGATTTTGCTGCCTCTCAGCTCCCTGCCAGACAGTCCACATTTTTGCTCTCAGGTAAGGAGCTGGGAGGGAGCAAAAACGTGGACTGTCTGGGGGTGCCTGAGGACTGGATTGGACAACACTGATCTTGGGAGCCATGGCTTAGGCTGAAGCAGGAAAGGAAGAGGGGATTTTGGGAGAGAACAGACTGGCCAACCAAGAACGAAGGAACAGTGGTGAAGGTGCACAGAAAGCCAGTCGGACGAAGTCCTAAAGAATTCCAGCCCCGTTTCAACAACGCTGAAAGCCGAAGGCAACTTTGGCAGCCTGTGGGCGTCTGCGTGGACGCAAACCTTCTCCAGGTTCAGCACTTTGTCCTGCATGTCCTTCAGGGCGGCCAGCAGCTCTGCCTCACGCTGATGTGACTGCTCCAGTCGGGTCTGCAGGCCGCTGACAAACTCCTCCGTAATCTGCAGGAAGGGCGGAGAGGAGAGCCTTTCAAGGAAAAGGCCTCTCGAAAAGTACATACACTTTCAGCAGTATTTTAAAAGAAAATGTTAGAGAGATAAAATACGTAAGGAGGAACATGCCCAAACTGAATCATATTTCATTAGTCATCACTGAAGTTCAGTTGGCGGTGACACAGTGGTTAGCGCAGCTACCTCACACCTTAGGGATGTGGGTTCAAATGTAAGCCATAGCATGTCTTCCCTGAATCACTGTGGGGTCCCCCCCCACCCCCCGCAATCCAAAAACATGCTGTGGTTAATTAGGGTTCCCAAATTGCCCCTGTGAGTGAATGGTGTGTGATGGTGCCCTGTGATGGGTTGGCGCCCCATCCTGGGCTGTTCCCCGCCATGCACCCATAGACTCCAGACCCCCATGACCCTAAATAGGTTAAGCAGTTACAGAAAATGGATGTACTGATGAATTTCAATTGATGAGCACAGAAACAATTACGCAGACATATAAAAATACACACTAATAAGAGCTATCGGTCCTCGACACATCTCATGTGCCCATGTTGTGTTATTTTACCAACAGAAAACATTCACCCATTTCCCAACCAATTAATGCACAGCTATACAAATACACTCAGATATCAGGAACACCAAGGATGAGAAGCAACTCAGCCCTTCAGACCAGCCCAGTGTAGCATTATTGATTTGATAGGCTTCACTGGTGTCTGCTACATGAATGATTATGTCCCAGTCCTCTCACAGTCATTAGTAATGTCAAAGGTACCTTAATTGACCCCCACGTGTTACAGACACGCAAATGCATACATAGAGTTGTGTCACCATTACACAGAAATGTGTGCAGTACTGTGGTCTGTCTGGGCTTTTTACCCCCATTATACTTAAATCAAACAGTTTGGCCTTCTGAGGCTCTGGGAATATGGGGGGGGGGCAAGTTGACTGGATTGGAATGTAGATGGTCAGCAGTGTCTCCTGACCTGGCATGTGATCTATGCTGCTGAAATGTAGCAAATAACGGCATTAAAAAAATGCTAAACGAGAAAGAACGCCCAGAGTCCTTTGTAGAAGTGATGGACCGACTTCAATAAATAAATCAACCCTTTCATTGCAGATAATAACACTCCCTGGTGCTAACTTCCTTTCTGACTGGCGTGTCAAAATGCGGTCAGCAGGGGGCGGTGCCACTGCAAAGAGGCGCATTCTCACAGTCTGCAGATTATGGTACAGATTCACATTCTCCGGCTTAAAGCGCAAAAAACCCCAAACAGTAGGTTTCATCATCCTTTACTCGCACAGTTCAGAGAAGAAGAATGCGATGAGAGCATCGACACTGGGGGCGAAGGCTTTCTAGAACTGCACTGGCTGTGGGCATTATCATCAGGTCCACACCCTTTGCACTACACCTGCGGGTTTCAGATGGGGGGTGGGGGGTCAGAAAACCTCAGGCCTTCCTGATGTGGGCCTCGCTCCTCTCCGCCAATCTCTCCATCCTTCTCTCTCTCTCTCTCTCTCAGTAAGTCTCAGAAGGTTCTCAGGGGCCCGGGGGCTTTTCCACATCAGGCGGGGGCTACAAACAGTAGGTGTGTGAACGCAGCCATGTACAAGCAATAAAACCCTCCTTTCTTAGAAACATTTGCTTCTTAAGGTAATTCCCGTGACACATACAATAATAATGGAAAAAAACCTCACAGTCATTTATAAAACCTTGGTTTACAGCCCAGGTTGACTGGCTCCAGTAAATTCCAGCAGGCATGGCGCCTCACCAGGCGGCGTTCTTCATGCTGGGAATCGTCTCAGCTTGGTTTTGCAAAATATCCAGTTTATTCTAGCAAACTCTGAGCTGCACAGGATTTTATTCAGGGAAGGTTTCATTTCAAGGGGACCAGCAGCCCTCTGGGGAAAATCCAAACTACCAAAGTCAAAGTCACCAGCCGGCAGGTCTGGGAGACACCGAATGAGTCAGGAGATGGGAGCAACAGGGAGGGTGAGCGAGGAGGACACGCGCACAGACACACACACACACACACACACACACACATGTCGGGTAAACATATCTTTATGGGGACCGCTCATTTATTTCTATGGGAAAAATGCTAATGCTAACTATGACGACCTTAACCCCCACCCAGCCCTAACCATAACCATAAGTGACCAATCAAAATACAAGAGTTTTTGCATTTTTAGTTTTTTCATTGCAGTCACCGATTTTTATTAAATCGAGTTTTCCCAGGAAACTGGTCCCCATAAGGGAAAAAAAATGGGTATTCATCACATTGTGGGGACATTGTGTCCCCATAAGGTAAGGTATACCCACTCACACAGACACATGCACACACACACACACACACACACAGGTTTGTAATTATATCTTTGTGGGGACTCTCCATTCATTTCTATGGGGAAAACTCTAATCCAAACATGACGGCCTTAACCCCAACCCTAACCTCAACCATAAGTAACCAGACAATTTTGGCTGGCTATTGCAGAATGCTGTTTGTACTGCAAACGTAATGTCTGTATATGTCTGCGCTTTAGAAGTGGCCGCTGCAATTTCATTGTACGAGTAGCATCCGTGCTCCAGTATAATTACAATAAATTCTTTCTATTCTATTCTATCTATTTCTACAATCCCCGATTTCAATCAGCAGCTGGAACACGGTTGGATGGATTGATGAGTTGAGTTTATATTGCTTGCAAAATTACTTTACAGATAAAACGGCCCAACATAAAGATGTGCAAAGTGTCTTATTTGTCTGTCTTTAGCTGTTGTATATCTGCGTAGCTTCGAGCTGTGCGTGCGTGAGCACACTCGTATGTAGGCATGTCCGAACTCAGCATCCTCTCTCGTCAGGATGCACTTCTGGGCGTGTGCACTTTCGCACGCCGCTTCTCTCCAGCCACTGCACCGCAGTCTCCAGCATGCAAGCAGAGTCTTCATTTGAATTTTATTTTTCTGGTGAGGTATGTGGTTTCTCATGCTCAGAAATCTCACAAGCTCCAGTGTGAGGAACAGGGTGGGTGGGGTTTTTGAAAAGAGTGGTTCACACTTAAGTTTCATCGCAGCTACTTTTCACGATTTCAGTTTTTGAGTCTTACTAAAGGTCGAGATTTCGACTTAGTGTCTTGAACTCGAACTACTGGAATCTTCAGAGGCGGAATTTAGAATTAAGGCACCTGTGTGTTTCTGTTGGTTGCAATTCGCCTCCGATTTCACCTGGAACAGATGACTGGTCCTGCACTTAAAAATCTTAAGTGATATTTGTTTTATTAATGGCTGTGGGTGTATTTATAAAGTAACATGCAGCGTGGGCCGAAGACCCCAAATGTCACCAGTTTTGAGCTGTTCGATAGCAGAGCTGGGTGCTGCTTCGCTAATCTCGCACGCTTGCCGTGTCGTGCTTTTAGTGATGCCAAGACCAGAATCGCCAATAATGGGATCTGCAGCCACAATCTGCGGCTCCGTCTCCTGGCTGTGATCCGAAACCTGACCCGCTTGGAGCTGCCCTATCACCGTGTACATACAGCCCACAGAATGAGAGAAGGTCTTTGCAAAGGTCTGCAAACGTCTTGAGAAAATACCAGTGTAGTAAATCATAAATAATGGCCACGAGTGGTTGCATTATCCTGCTTGAGGTTATTGATTGGCTGTCACTGAAACAACATCTGTATTGCAATTTTATGAATTTTTTTTGATCATTTTCATTATCTAAGGTGCAAAACATTTTGTCAGCTAATGAGATTGTGTTCTGCTGAGAGAGTGTAATTTTAAAAACTGCTTCCTGCTCGAGCACGTCTTCATCTTCAATTACTTCCTGTTTTTCTTCTGGAAATAATTCACATTTTTTTTATCTTGCTACTGAAAAATATGGCTTTTTACTGTTTTTAAAAATGTGCAAATATTCATATTAAAAACTTTTTCTCTAGAGCATGTTTTCCCAGGGTAAGCCCTTCGTAGGTTTATAGTCAATAGTACACAACCATTTGCCTTGCCTATTATTGTTCTGCATTTCGTAACTTCAGTTCCGTCGCTTACAATAAGGACAGATAGCACTTGTATTAATGTGTTTTTTTAATTTTTTTATTACTTGAAACAGCTTCCTGATAATGTAGTCTATGGAGCATAACATCTGAACTGACTAACCAGTGCCTTAACTGAACTGGTATGTGTGTGTGTGTGTGTGTGTGTGTGTATGTGTGTGTGTGTGTGTGTGTGTGTGTGTGTGTGTGTGGGTGTGTGTGTGTGTATGTGTGTGTGTGTGTGTGTGTGTGTGTGTGTGTGTGTGTGTTTGCATAGATCACCTGCTTTTGGGGACACTTCTTCTGGTCCCCATTTCGATAACCTTAGTTTTATGAAAAATATGTGAATGCAATAAAAAAAGTAAAAATGTCAAAAGTCTTGTATTTGGGTTGGTTACTTATGGTTAAGGTTAGGGATGGGTAGGGGTTAAGGGTGTCATGACTGGGATTAGGGTTTTTCCCATAGAAATGAATGGACGGTCCCCATTTAGATAGGTAGACCAATGTGTGTGTGTGTGTGTGTGTGTGTGTGTGTGTGTGTGTGTGTGTGTGTGTGTGTGTGTGTGTGTGTGTGCAATGGACTGGCATCCTGCCCCTGGTGTCACCCAGCACTGCTAACGCCATTCGCTGCCTGGGATAGACCCCTGCACCCCGCCCCCCCCAAAGGAAAAAAAAAAACATCGGAACACAAAATGTTAGAGTTACAATGCAAACCATTCAGGTTGATTCAGTACAGACGGGCTGCACACACACACACACACACACACACACACACACAATCCCAGATGAAAGCATGTGATCAAGAAGACCAACAAACACATTTCTATGTCCCTATGTGAGTATGCACAGGTGCACATGGACCACAAACCAGGGGAAAGCAGTTCCCTTTCATCTACTGCTCAGACAGCAGCCCAGAAATGACCAGCAGGTGGCACAGCAGTTAAGGTAATGAGCTGTAATAAAACAATTGTACTTGGATTACTGCTGGCAGTGCTGGGTTACAATAAACTAGTGTCTATGTTTTTATTCAACTATCTGTACAATTCTCAACTTTAAAATAAATTCTAATCTTATTTTGCCTTATAATGACACCAAGAGATGACATTTTGGGGCCATCGGAAGTAGGGATTTGTGGTATAATGGTAAACAATGCTGATTTGTAACCTGAATGCGACACATTCAAGTCCCCAGAGGGTTCTGCTGTCGTATCCTTGAGAAGCTGAGATGTTCCACCTTTATATCCAGCTAAATGGTCGGCAGACCCCCGGTACCTGGTGCTGTTGCAGCTCTCGGATGGTACTCTGCGCCTTCTCCAGGCTTTCGCTCGCCGAGCTGCACTGCTGCCGCGCCGCTGCCAGCTCCCGCTTGATGGCATAATTGTCCTCGGCCTCCTGGGCCCTCGTCACCTGGCCCTGAGTGTTTTCAGGCAGGGGGACAGCAGGTGATATGGGTGTGATGTAATGTAAACCACAGGCAAGCAGCACTGCATGCTTTAAGACAGACTGGCCAGCAGGGGGGGACAGAAGGTCTTAAACAACACCTTCTGTGTAAGGTGGAGAGACAAACAAACCCAGCACCATTCATGTAGGGTGGAGAGACAAACACTGCACCCTTCATGTAGGGTGGAGAGACAAACACAGCGCCCTTCATGTAGGGTGGAGAGACAAACACAGCGCCCTTCATGTAGGGTGGGGAGACAAACACAGCACCCTTCATGTAGATGGAGAGACAAACCCAGCACCATTCATGTAGGGTGGAGAGACAAACACAGCGCCTTTCATGTAGGGTGGAGAGACAAACACAGAAACCTTCACTGGTTAGTTCTCACTCTTGATTGTTGGAATCAGGGTGGGACTGATGGAGAAAAAGGAAGTAAGGGGAGAATGGAATGGATCAGCTGGAGAAGACAGCCGGGTGGAGGATGTGGAAGACTGGAGATGGAGACAGGTGTGGTTTTACAGCACAATACCTGGATCAGCCTGTCTGCCAAAGAGGCACTCTCCTACAGCGTCCGAGGGGAGGAGAGCGAGGCAGATGGACAAGAGAACGTAGAAATAAGAAAGAACACAGCAGGGATGGACAGAGACAGGGGGGAACACAGTCATAAATTTAAAGTAGTCAGTAAAGCAACTGCGTTTTGTGCAAATATGTCTGTGTGTCCAAAAAGGCTGGGTGACCGTCTGAAGGCCTCAGTCACCTTCTCCAGGGTTTCTATCCTCTGCTTGAGGAGCCTGTTTTCCGTTCTCAATCTCTGTGTGCATGTATGAGAGAAGAAGAGGCTCAGACAGGCAGATATTAAACAATCGCATTTGCAGACACAGCATCAGCATTTGCACAGTAAAAGTAAACGTTTAAGAATTTTTAAAAATCCAAAATTTCCAGAGAGAATCAGACACAACCTATATAGTGGAATCCACTCATAACATTTGATCTTAATAAACGATTTCCTTCTTGTTTACTCTTTCCCCCCTCTCTACGTATGACTCTTAAAGAAAGAAAAACAACATGAACAAAATGTCAAACACTAAAATGGAAGCTACGTCATTTTCCCTGTCGCTTCCTGTACCAGCGGCGTCCTCACCTTAATCTCAATCTGCTCCTCCATTTCCTTGCTCTTAATGGTGGTGTATTCCTTTTCCAACCTGTCCGCGGGAAAATCCCATGGGAAAGTGCCCCCTGTACACAATATAATGATTCTGCTACCCACAGTGCCACCCCCAATGCCTGCCTACAGCTGTAGCCATGTCAGAGCCCCAAGATGCCAACACTGTGAAATCAGAGGGTCTTAAGAAAGGGTGGCCATCTTCCAGTACCTCATATTCAGAACATTGTCATACTGACCACTGATTTATTGTGTTTCCTAATCATAATTCTCAGCTTTAAAACATCTCTAGTCAGATTCTGTGCTTCACTTCAAGCGCGTCAGAGTCGCGATAGCCTCGCAGACCAGTTTAAATCAGTAAGACAGGTGTCACCCCAAGTAATCATCACATTTCTTATAGGGTCTGTCTGTTGTCTTCGGCTGCGGCATTCGTACTTCTTCATCTTCTTGGCGTTGTATTTGACCTGGTAGGCCTTGAGCACTAGCTTGTCCGGGCAGCTGTCAAACTGGTGTGGAATCACCTTCTGGAAGTGCTGTGGAGGCCAGAACAGGAGACACACACAAACAGGTTATGCTTACAACCTCTGTGGGGACTTCTGAGTGAAGATAACATACAATTTAGATCCAACAAAACTCAAAAACTAAATGCTGGCATTTCAAATGTTTTAAAGCAAACATTACTTCAAATGAGGGTTATTTATTTCATGGTCTTGCAATGTTTGCTTTCTAGAAGATAACCTGGGAAGATTTGGGGGTTATTTTAGGCTCCCAGCTGCTGGTTGACCTTTGGGGTCATTTCATGCTCTCAGCTGCTGGTTGACCTTTGGGGTCATTTTCAGGCCCCCAGCTGCTGGTTGACCTTTGGGGTCATTTCAGGCCCCCAGCTGCTGATTGACCTTTGGGATCATTTCAGGCTCCCAGCTGCTAGTTGACCTTTGGGGTCATTTCAGGCCCCCAGCTGCTGGTTGACCCCTGGGGTTATTTCAGGGCTTGATGCTGTAATGTTCACGGCTGAACAGGAACCCGTTTGTTCCTTCTGGTTCCATCTGACTCCCGAGAGCTGCCGGGATCAGCATATGGCTCCCAGTGATGGGTACCTGGGACATTCCCTCCATGTCCAGCTGGATGAGGTCCGTCTGGTTGTACTGAAGAATGGCCACGCCCACCCGGAATATGATCTCCAGCCCCTGCATGGATCCATCAGTGATTCAGCAGCACACAATGGCTAGAAAACGGTCTCTGAATCTGCGTGAAACTATAACCATGCACACATGCGAACACGGCATCTCTGACCTCGTACATGAAGATGTCGAAGATGCGTGTGGCTACTGGCAACGGTAGGAAGGTGAGGAAGAGTGTGAGAAACCAGGAGGAGGCGTACATGGAGGTGTGGAAGCTCTGGGAACGGAAGTGCATGTTCAACTCTGGCAGCTGCTCCTGGGGGGGGGGGGAGGGAACAGCCATAAGCCCCTCCCACATGGTCAGGTGATCACACAGTCAGCCTCATTTGCATATATGGGGTTCAGAGTGTGCCTCAGTGGGTTAGGTTGCTTGCCGTGCCTGTCATCAGAAGGTCATATGTTCAAAGCCAAGATTCAGCTGAGTGATGTCATCATTTGGACCTTGAGCAAGGCCCTTAACCTCCAACGGCTCCAGGGACTGTCTGACCTTGCTCTCTCAAAATTGTACATAGCTATGGATAAAAGTCTATAAAAGTCAAATAACGCAGATGCTTCCCAACTGAAAATACAGGAAAACGAAAGACTGAGGACAGCGACAGGATAAGTGTTAAGGCACAAGTGACCTTATTTTTAAATAGTCTAAATGCACTCATGCATCCCTTAAAAAGACAGCCATCCAGGTTAGCCTCTTGGTTCTGGATTATTTGCAAAAAGACTGTACTATCTTCACATCTCAGGCAATGGATGCTCTACTACGATGTTCCAGAACAACAAAAAATTATAGAAGTAAAGTGGCGTTCAGCTGAGTGCTGTAACGGCACAGTCTTATAAAGACATTAAACCAAGACAGCAAACATAATGAACATTTTAATAACTATGTGTAAAACAACCTGATGAAACACGCAGAGTCTTGAAAGATCGACCTCCGGGACCTCATGTTTCACTACGCCGCTGCAAATCCCTAATGATGGGTCCAGTAACGAAAGCAGTTACGGATAAGCTATATAAAAAAAATGATCTGAATTTAAACAACAACCCAGTCAAGCCACATTACTAAGTACATTCCTCATCAACAGTGTCACATGACAGCACCTTGTAGATGTGCCATTCAGACCACAGTTCACATATATATGCACTATTCCGTGCCGCTGACTGATGACACTCGACTACAGTTCGTAACGGGATGACATCCGCTGCTCCCTGCTGTTTTTAGACGCGCCGCCTCCTTGAAGATCTGGGAGAATCAGGGCAAACTGAGGATCTCGAGCGGAGCTGGATTATGAGGAGGATGAAGAGGCCGCAGAGGGAGCCCCGCCTTCAGCTCGCTCTCCAGCAGAGGGAGACGCGCGGGCTCCCAGCGCGGCGTTTAACTCATTTGCTTCTTTGGCCTGAATGTACTATCTTGTGATGTCACTCCAAATGACATTTTTTACTTAAGGCCACAGCTTGCTAACATACCAGCCAAACTGTTCCAGTTTAAACAATACTAGTGAAAAAATACCCTTTATCCAGCATTAAATGAAAGCGGCAGATTTTGGCCTTCTGCTCCTCCCTTGTCACTATTTTTGAAGAAAATCATCCATTGGTCTGTCTTTCCACCGCTTGTCCTCATCATGGTTGCAGGGGGACCTGGGCCTGTCCTGTGCAGCACAGGGCACTAGGTGGGGGACACCCTGGAGGGGATGCCAGTCCATTACAGGGAACACACACCAAACTCCATTCAAGCTCCACAAAGAGGGAGGAGCAAGGATTTCAACCCTTATCTTTAGAATTGCACAGCCCACTGCTCCACAATGCCAACCTTTAAGGAGACTGGCCGAAAGTAGCTGTAACTTCTGATTGGCCAGATTAATACACACCCACGAGAAGTTATCCTCCCACTAATGTCTCGGCCATCTTGGGCACAAAAAAACCCGGGCGAATTGACAAAGAAAAACTCTCTTAGACAGTAGGTGGCATAGTAGCTAAAGACACAGTGGTACCCTAGGTATTACCGGTTCCCATCTAAACCTGAATACCAGTGCATAGTGCAAAGCAGGGTAATTATCTTTAAAGGAGGATAAGGAAACATTTTCATAAACTGAATTTAAATAACATATGAAACAAACAACTACAACTAAACCAAAACTATAAATCTTGCTTCAGAAACTAAGAGGAATATCAGAAAAACATCAACAGCTGTCAGTTACAGTTTTAAATACTATTTAGCTAAAGTAATGATTTGTTTATCTTTAATTGCCATTAAAAATTCCTGGAACATGTTTTGCCCTTATAAGGACATGAGTAGAAGTGCACTGTGTATTCAGTAGATTGTCACACACACATAATATCACTACATCTCTCTAGAAATGAAAGCACTGAAGCAAAACAAAAACAAGAAAATATAAAAACCCAACAGAGATATATCTTAAAAATAACTACTAATTAAACCACACTGAAAACGAACTAAATCTAACCTGGATGTAGATGATCTAATCTAAATGAAAATTGAAAATTATGTAAAGATAAAAAGTAAATTGAAAAGCTCAAAACTAAGATAACGCGGGTGACACGGTACCTGCAGCAAGAACTCAAACTGGTAGATGCAGAGACCCAGCTCGGCCATGCTGGGCTTGAAGAGCTCCCTCAGCCGGTACTCCTGCATAAGCCGCACGAACACGCAGAAGGCCTCCTCCTCGGGCATCTGGGAGTGAGGAGGACGAGGAACGGCGTACGGGATCAGCGCCGCCGTCGTGCACGGGGGCCCTGGAGCTCAGGCCGGCTCTACTCGCCTGCATGAGCAGCAGTCCCACGATGAAGGCGCTGCCTTGACAGTATCCCACCTCCCGGTCCACCAGCGAGTACGCCTGGCGACACAGAGATCGGCTCGGACATCAGGCGAACCCCCCGCCCCCCGGCCCCGCCCAGCACTGCCACCCTGCGCCCCAGCCCCACGCCCTCACCTTCATGACATTAAAGAGCACCTCCTGACCCAGGCTGTCCTGGCCCTTGAAGAAGTCGTGCTCCGGGTAGGTGCGGGCGATGTCGCGGCGGATCAGCTTCTCGCACGGGGACGACATCTTCAGCAGCTCCGAGTACTGCTGCTTCACCGGCATATCCGTGGCATTGCCCAGCAGCTGCCAGACGATGGCCCGGAAGTGGTGCGGGATGCCCTTCCGGATCAGCTCCTGGGGTGGGCGGCTCAGCTGATTACTGATTATTATGGAAGGTGGACAGTGACATGCAAACCCTGTTATTGGTTATTGGTGAAGAAACAATAGAGGACTAATACCCAGCAATCCTGATGATAGATAGATAGATAGATAGATAGATAGATAGATAGACATCACAGTGACGGTTTGGGTGTTTTTGGGCCCCGCCCCACCTTCAGCAGCTTGTCCTTCTTCCGCCGCCACTCGTCCCACTCACTGACGACGCGCCCCCACAGCGCCCAGGCATCCTCTCCCAGCTGGGACAGGCTGGACGAGGCGGAGCAGCTGGACACCAGCAGAGAGCCTGAGTTGTGGCGTGAGCCGCTCACGGCCCGCATCGACTTGGAGTCCATCTCCAGTAGCCTGGGAGCAGAACGCGGCTCGTTAGGCCACTATCGGGGACATGCCGGACAGCGCCGAGCATCTGCACACGACGGCACAACGTGCCCCCAACCGGCGGATAAGACATAGTGATAGTCCAGTGCCCTTTACGAGAACCATACAGATCACATCCGGGGGGAACCCGGAGCACCTTGGCCACCCGGACCACGTGACGTAGGGACTTTTATAGTGGACCAGAGCTTTATTCCCAAAATTCCCTTTGTAAGAATGGGGGGGGGGGGGCACTGCAGTGATTTTGGAAAAACCCAAGATCAATCCAAGGGCTGTATGCGGACTGTTCGCACTGGAAAAGCTGTGACCTTACTTGGAATTGACATTAAGACTGATTGGTTTTGTCTATTTTGTGCAATGTATTGATTTTGTAATTATCATAATAAAGAATCCCTCAGTGTTTAATATTTTCCATTTTTTCTGTTACGTAAAAACCTTCACAAATGATACTTTGTTAAAGTCTAACCAGCCTTCAGCTTGATGCCACATAAGCAGTGTGACCCTTGACCGCACATGCTGGTGCTGACGGAAACAGCCCCCCCACTCACACACACACAGCCCTCACCTGTTCTGCTCCTCCAGCTTGGCCAGCAGCTCCAGCTCCTCTGGGCTGAGGTTCTCTGAGTCAGAGGGTGAGGTTGCAACAGTTGAGAGAACGGCATCATGGGAAGTGGAGTCCGGGCTGAGGACAGGGCTGCCGGTGGACAGGCAGGAGTAGGCGTCTGGGAATGAGGGCGAGGCAGGCCGCTCTGGGCTCCCCTGCGGGGTGGACATCTCTCACGCTATCCTCACTCTGTCCTCGCCCTGTCTGCTGCTGGGGGGGGGGGGGGGGGCTTCACTTCCGAAGCCAGAGGTTATCATGACCGGCACACCTGTGCAATGAAATACAGAGGATGGTTCAACACAGAAAGGGACCAACGAAGTAACGAGTTCAAAATCCATCTGGTGACAGTGGCGGTTCTAGACCATTTCAACTGGGGGGGCAGTTGGGTGCACACTGGGGCCAATTGTACTTATAGGGGGACCAGATGTATTTGACTTTACTATCCTCAAAATATTAATTACACTTGCCAGCATTAAGAAGCAAAGGACAATTTTGAAAACCAGTCTTTCAAATTTTTGGATATGTTGTTTAATTATACCATCACTGTTCCCCCACCCCCCATAACTGCCCCTCTCCGTGTAACCCTTCGGCTATGTGCATAATTTAAATCATATGGGTAACAATAAACCACGAGACCCACGATCTAGTGGAAACGCTCAGACAGGTTAAGTCACATACTAAAGGGGAATGTGCGCGAGTCATGTTCATAGCCGAAAATGCCATCCATCTATAACGGCGTCCGAAGTGTCGATGTATGGGCAGGACAGGTAACGGCATTAATGCACCCGGCTCACACGTGCACTCTAATGGGCCGGCGAGCCACACTTTGTGGGGCATAACGGGTGCGAGAGAAAGGGGCGGGGCGCTCAGAGAGTGACGTAGATAAACGCAGGGTTGCAGGGCAAAGAGCTATTGCCCATATTCACTGGTATGGAGACGAGAAAGGAGAATGAAGGCAGGAAACGCACACAGCAACATGATCCTCGGATACACTAGGGGCCGACCCTGCCACAAAGTTCATGCAAATAAATAAATTATTATCCATCCATCCATCCATCCATCCATCCATTGTCTGTAACCGCTTGTCCTATTCCGGGCGACGGGGCGACTTCAGCCTATCCAGAGCTATGGGCGCAAGGCAGGGAACAACCCATGGGGCAATAAAGTATCGTATACTTCAAAAATAAAATATTTGGTAAATCAATAGTCTTTTAACATGATGTCATGAACTTGTCTTGCCCACAGTTGTGTCAACCCTGCCTTATTACTTTGGATTGCAGAACATGTCATCTGTACAGTATAAGAATTCCTTAAAGTGCCAAATATGAAATATTTGGTCCACATGCAACAAGAATATATTTACTCAAAACGTGGATCTACAACCTTAATTTCCCCATCATATTACCGAAGCACAAACTGGAACGCTAAAGTTGTCAAACAACCTGACAACGCTGTCGGTCATCATAACTTTTGTATAAGCAGCGCAGCCAAGAGCGGGTAGCCGCTACAAAGCAGTGAAAAATGAAACCGCTGAAAATCCCATTCTGCGCTGTTTAAGGCACTATGCCAGGACCGCATTATTTCCTCGCGTAATAAATACATTCCACATTTATAAACGAAACTTTACAAAATGTCATTGCACGTTTATTGTCCGTCATGGGCATACGGAAAATATTCCTTTACACGGCGTTCACTTATTCCTAGAAATTAGTGAAGGATCGTTTCTGAGTATTCCCTAAAGAAGAAATACAAAAACCCGAAAACGATGCATATCCATCAACGCGTTTCCCATACCTGCAGCACCCATACAGCCTAGTCGCAATAACGACATCTCAAATTCGCAAAAATGCAAATGACATTTAAAACGCATTAATACTATAGGTATAAAACCTGATATGGGTTCTCAGTACGACCAAAAACTACGACACTGGCGTCTGGAAATAATCGGGTTATTGTGTAACTGACATATGAACAGTGTTTGACATCATCACCGGTAGCATACACATACATGTGCGGATCTGCGACGCACTGCGCGATATATCCACGTGAAGATAGAAAAGGCATATTTAACATGTGACTAGGGCCGTCCGTATGCACCTGATTATTTTTCAGTAAAAAATCTAGCTAGTCACAAAAGAGATCGCGCTATAATCTGCAAAAGGATTAGGCATTTGTGCTGAGGAGGAAATTTGTATCGATAATGCACGTTTATTTTTTTCCGGTATATGACGCTTTACATTTGCTGTTTTGCTGCTGCCTCTGGCTATGAGATGCGTTTGCATGAGCACACGGCAGAGCGCATTCAAATACAGCAGGTGCCCATCATGGTAATTTAGGGACACAGTGGCATCTTTGCTTTGTTCCGAGTCATTCGTTAGGGGTTGCTATCACTGTCACTACCACTGCAGTTAAACACCGACAAAAACATAACAAATGACTGCGACTGCAATAGACAAAGATCTCAACGAACAGTCAGCGTTTAGGAAAATTCAAGAACGCATCCGACCTGAAAGCGGTATACATGATTCCAGCTGTTCTGTTCGATAGACACGCCTGATCCGTTCCTGTTCTTGTTCAGGATATAATTGATATCATAGTAAGACTATCATTCATTGTGCCATAAACAGCCACGTAGCAGCCATGCCACTATTGTCCAGCAACAGAAGCTTCTCCATTTGGGAGAAAAAAAAACTCTCAGCTGTCAGTTTGCAGGATCTTCCTCAAGGAGACCAAGAGACCACGCCCACATGGCCACGGGCACCGCCCACTCTGTAACTCTTCCGGCCAATCAGACTCGGCCAAAACGGAAACGCGAAACCGGGAATGCCCAAAGGGTTAAAAGGGCTATTTAAAATGCAGATCCACTCGGTAACCTGAATTTATCCAAATCTTCGTCCTTTCACACATTTTTCTATGGGGCCTATATGAAAATTAACCAGCCAATAAGGCCAAATATCTATTCCTTACAGGAATGACATATCTATAAGATATAACATTTCTTTGGAGTTTCTTTTTCTACGAGCTGGTAACAGTAACATTTGACATTGTTTTAACATTTTTTAGTTTGTTTTTAATTCTATCAGTAAATCTCACTGTAAATATGAACAGTTTTCATATTATTTGCAATATAATAAAATATCCAGTTGCAGTCCTCTTGACATTTGCAAAGAGGAGAGTGGGGGTTTAAAGAACACCATCATTTTAGAAAAGCGTTCATAGCGGGCTATTTCAAATACAAAGAAATGTACCATGGTTGTGGCTCATAAATATTTAATGACTATTTAAACCTCGAAGTGCCGATATTAGTGGAGGGAGTTTTAGAAGTTTTAATAATGTGAACTGTTCCCAAATCGTTCCGTGTTGTGACCTTCGGGAGCTCCCTGCGATGTTAACCTTTAGTGACCCCAAGTGGACGGAACTTGCATTTACAGTCTTGCATTCAGGCCGTTTCGATGGCGTGTTTTGGGCACGAAAAGCGTTACGTTATTCACGTTAACTTGGCCGACATACAATATTAAATTAATGATTCCAAATCTGCTTCAACTGTGGGAACACGGTTTGAAACCCTAAAAAGTATCTTTAAGACTACGTAGGCCTATTAAGGTGAACAAGTAACTAAGAAATGACAAATCTGATCGTGCAATAAATTGAGAAAATCTGTTAATTTATTTAAACTTCTGAATGGACGCCGCTAATCACCATGGCAACCGCAGTATAAGCCGAAGCTGGCGAGTGGTGCCCCATGTTGCCCGCTTGCAGCACATTCGCCCCCTGAAATCGGGGATCCCGCATTGCTCGGTGGCTTTGAAGCCCCACTGTGTGCTCTGGGAGAACCGGACTGCACCGGACTAATGAATTGAAGGCAATTCACAGCAACTCTCCTTTTGGTTATCTAACCCGTACACGTTATAGGAGCCATTCACAGTCTGGAAACGGGCAACGAGTAAGTTTTAAAAACTACTTAAACTATACTTGCCTTCATTTGAAGTGTATTGTTAGTTATTTTATCGTTTTAGACATTGAAAGTAGACTGTACTACCACTTGAATATTAATGACTTTAAGGTTCCGTTTCAGGATTGTTAACGGAAACTTTCACGTACTTCAGTAATATCCCGACGTTTAGTTATCTTTGCTGATTCGCCTGTACATTTTTTTAAAAGAAACATATAACTTAATCACTTTCATTCTGTTCTATTGCTGATGCATGTACCCACGTTTTATAAGCGTGCCATTCATCTGCTAACATCTTGCTTGACTGGACTGAGTCCTTTTTCCTGCAGGAGGGCCATGTTCTCCCTGTCTGAGCTGTCGCCCCTAAGCGAGCCGCAGGTGAGCCACAGGCTGCTGAAGCCGTGGTGGGAGGTCTTCATGGACTACTTGGTGCTGCTGATGTTAATGCTGTCAGTGGTCGCAGGGACACTGCTGCTGTCGCGAGATGGGGTGGTTTGCCTCCCGTCCGACTCGTTAGACCCGGCCGAGCTGCGGTCAGACGTCCACGGCCACAGCACGTCCACGCACACCCGCATCTCCCTTAGCCCCGTTCCGATCTCCTCCGACATTCAGACACCAGACTCCCTCAGAGATCCCCCCCAGCCCCCGACCCCACAGGGTCGACGCACGCACCTCGACTTCCAGCAGTACATCTACGTCAGTCACGTGTGCTACCATGAGTCGCTGCCCTGGTATTCCCGCTTCTTCCCCTATGTGGCTCTGCTGCAGTCCGTGCTGCTCCTTGCCAGTGGTTGCTTTTGGTTCCACTTCCCCCGCACATCTGCCCGCATCGAGCACTTCATCGCCATCCTGGGCAAGTGCACCGAGTCGCCTTGGACTTCCCGCGCGCTTTCGCGTGCTGCCCAGATGGATGCCACCGGGCGGCGAGTGAAAGAGGCGGGGTCTGGCCAGTCCCCCTCCCAGTCTCCCTCCCTTGGCAGGCGCTCCAGCCTGGATTCGGGCACCGACAGCCCCCAGATACCGCGGCCCGCCTGCATGTCGGCACTCCCCAGCGTTCCCCCATCCCCCTGTCCCTCCATCCATTCCTGCTCCTCCTCCCTCTCCTCCCTGTCATTCTGCCCCGTCTCCACAGCACCCAAAAACGCCATGACCCTGAGTAACCCCCCGCGGGCGGCCTGCCTGGACCGTAGCGATGGGGAGCAGGCCAGGGCGCTCTTTGAACGGGTTCGCAAGTTCCGTGCTCACTGTGAGGCCTCTGACATCATCTTCCAGGTTGGGCCTTAATCCCTGTTCTCTTTCATCTCCCTGCTCGCCAAAGGTTCTTAAATCATTCCTGTATTTATTCACCTAATATGTAAATTATGAACTGCACAATACTCGTTCATCAATCTATTTCTCTCCTCTTATAATAAGCCAAGTTTAGCAGTTCAAGGGTGTCGTAATGGGGAAATAGGACGATTTCAAGGGCCCCTAAAAATTCGGAACATAACTGAATTGGTCTGGGTTGGGGGCCCAATGTGATATGTAGTGATGGGGCCCAAAATCTATACCGGTGGCCCTGCAACTCTTTAAATCTTAAGAAAAACAGTAAGGTCACACTTGCAATTTTTCAAAACAGCTACATATTTATTGGTTTTGTTTTTCCCGCCTGTATGGGTGTCACTTGTGCCCCGGTCCTGCTGCAGGTGTACCGAGTTCAGACGCTGTTCAAGGTGCTGATGGTCATGCTGATCCTGAGCTACACGGCTCCCCTGCTGGATTCTGTCTCCTTCAGCCATACCTGCCAGCCGCAGGTCCATGCCCTAACAGGCTACAGCTCCTTCCATTGCACCCACCACCTGGCCCCTGTTCTCCGCCATCTGGTGTTGACCTACATGACACTCCTTGGCCTCTTCGGCCTGCTGGGCATCTGCGCCTTGAGGTGGATCTGCCACAGGTTTGTAGATATGGTTGCTTAGACTACATATATATCCTCTTCCTTTCAATGATATTCTAGTAGTTCGTCGTACTAACCAATTGATGAGCGAATTTGCAAAACTCAGTCCACAGGATATGCAGATGGGATAAGTTTGTAGGTAACATTTCTGTGGAATTTTGGAAATTTAATGAGTTTCCTGGGATTACGAGCAGACTGAGTGAGTTTTGATTCCAAAAACCGTACCATAATAAAGGAAGCCTGTTTTTAAGTCGCTGACGGGTGCATCTCGAAAACAGCGAAAAATGGACAGTGTTTCGGAAATTCACTCTTCGGCTGAGTTAATGGGAGTCCAGCTATGATTTTCAAGGGTTATGGAGTCTTGGTTCGTTCCTTGTGATGAAAGCCAAACAGTGCATGGGGTCACAAATGGCCAGCATATTGTGATGCTTCTTCTGTTTGGGGAGGGTTTGCTCAGTGTGGGGGTTTTTGGGCTTCCCCAGGTCACTGCGGAGGTACTCCTTCCAGCAGCTGCATGAGGCCGGGTCCATGCGGGACGTCCCGGACCTCTGCAACGACCTCGCCTTCCTGCTGCACATGGCTGACCAGTACGACCCGCTCCTGGCCCAGCGCCTCGCTGTGTTCCTGTCGCCCGTCAGCGAGACACATCTCCTGGAAGAGAACCTGGAGAGGAACTGGGGCGTCGACCGACTGCGATCCATGATCAGGCCCGACGCCCACGGCCGCCCCTCTCTGCAGCTGGTGGCTCTTCCGCGCCTCCCACCTGCGCTGTTCTCCCTCAGCCAGCTGGAGGTGCTCAAACTGGAGCTCATCACAGACGCCAAGCTGCCCGCCCCGCTGTCCCACATGACCTCCCTCAGGTGTGCTGCGCACAGCTTTGACACTCATTTCTAAATCTAAATACACTATACGTCCAAAAGTATGTGGACAACAGCTTGACTAACATTTCATTCCAAATCCAAGGGTATTAATATGAAGTTGGTTGGCCCTTAGTTGCTATAATAGGCTTTACTCTTCTTGGACAGCTTTCCATTACATGTTGGAACATTGCTGGTGGGACTTCCTGCCATTCAGGTTGGGAGTGATCAGGTCCCTTTCTGTGAGCTTGTGAGACCAACCACTTCACAGCTGAACTTGCTCCCAGATCCTCTGACCTTCACAATCACTTTACTTGCGGCTGACCAGGACAACACTAGCAGGGCAAAAATGTGGCAAATTGATTTGTTGGAAAGACGGCATTGTCCTTTGATGGTGTCAAGCGGAAAATCACTAACCTCCCCTGTATAGACACCTACTCTGCTGCTAATGTTCGCTGCTAATGAAATTGCGTGACTGTGTGCTAGATTATCACCTTTGTCAGCAATGGGTGTGGCTTAATAAGGCAATTCCTTTAATAGGGGTGTCCACATGCTTTTGAACATATAGTGTATTATCACACCAACCCTTTACCTCACAGCGACAGAGTGGATATGGCCTGGAAGAGGATGAGGATGGTGAGTGAATGGTGAAACAGAGACGTCTGTCAAGAATGTATATTGTGACATCACAATAGGCAAACACAGAACAGTCACATCGTGAAAGGATGTGATGTGAGAAAGATTTCAAATTCATTTTAGAATAAAAAGATTTCAAAATTAAAAAAGACACAGTTTAGTGTACAGTTTCACAAAAGATATAAATAACTAATCCATATGATAAAATTATTGTGTTTGATACAGGACTACAATCTTCATTAGGTATATAGATAAGGTACACACTATTACTCATTTGTTTCTTTTGGAGGCCTCTCCCCCAATATGCCCCCCCCAGTCTTGTCCCCCCCTATTTCTGCTGCCCCTACACCCAAGCACTATAACTTTTTCAGTTTTAGCTCTAATCTCGCGGCCCTGTCAGTCAGGCCTCAGTGGAGGAGTTTGAGGACTCGTGGTAACCACCATAGAACGGAGAGCGTGCTCATTCAGCTGACTGTATGTAATACACCTTCAGCCATTTTGTCTCCCCCCTCATGCTACAGAGAGCTGCACCTGTACCACTGCACTGCCGAGGTGGACCCAGCTGCCCTGGCCGTGCTACAGGAGCACCTGGACCGTCTCCACCTGACATTCAGCCACGCGTCCGAGATGCCGGCCTGGGTGTACACGCTGCGGGGGCTGCAGGAGCTGAACCTCAGCGGCCGGCTGAGCGGGGAGAGCAGCGTGCACCGGGGCTGGGCACTAGGCAGCCTGAGGCAGCTCCGCCACTTGCGGGTGCTGGTCCTGAGAAGCGGGAAGCTGCAGCGTCTCCCGGGGGAGCTGGGCGAGGTGGCGGGCAGCCTGGCGTCGCTGGAGGTGCATAATGAGGGCGCGCGCCTACTGGCACTGACAGGACTGCGGCGCCTTGCCGGCCTGGAGGAGCTGACGCTGCACGGCTGCCAACTGGAACGCCTGCCTTCCGCCCTGCTGGGCCTGGCCGGCCTGCGCAGCCTCGACGTGCGCCACAACTGCCTGCGGACGCTGGAGGAGCTGCTGGGCCTGCAGCACCTGCGCAGGTTGGCTTATCTGCAGCTGGCCCACAACCGCGTGCTGGCGCTGCCCGCCAGCGTGGGGGCTCTGCGCGGCCTGGAGCTGCTGGACCTTTCGCACAACCAGCTGCGGGCCCTGCCACCCACGCTGTTCACCCTGCGCCGCCTGCGCCGCCTCCTGCTTGCCAGCAACCTGCTGGAGGAGCTGCCAGCGGAGGTGGGCACACTGGCACTACTGGTAGAGCTGGATCTGAACGCCAACCAGCTGGAGGAGCTGCCGCCCGAGTTGTTTTCCGGCTGCCCTCGGCTCAGCAGCTTGGCCGTGGCCCATAATTCCCTGGGCGCCCTGCCACCTGGTTTGGGGACCCTGACACAGCTCTCCAAACTGGACCTGGTTGGGAACTGCTTGGTGGGCCTGCCTGCTGAGCTGGAGGGCTGCATCGGGCTGCAGGGAGGGGGCCTGCTGGTTGAGGATTGGCTGCTCCATTCCTTGCCCCCACGCATCAGGGAGTTCCTGTCGCGGGCGGGCACCTCTGCCGGCTCGCGTCCAGATTCTGACGGCTTCCCGGCTTTCTCCACGGCGCAGTGGTGCTTCCTGTCTGAGTCTCAGATATAGAGCAAAAGACCCCTGGACGGCTGCACGCAACTTGCAAGCGATGCGTTGCTGCCAAGCGTACGGCTGTGAAGACCACACTGCAACGTTTATTTACGTGCGCTGCCATGAGGGAGGCTGTGACATGAGTGGTCCTCATCCTCTGCGGCCTGATTTTTGCCACAAAGCCACAGAATCAGTACAGTACACAAAGACCATGAAAACAGAAAAGCCACTTTTCTCATAGAGAACAAACAGGAAAACAGATGCTGAAGCAGTTACTCCATCTAACCTAAATTCTATTTCTATCACTGAATAACATCTTCAGATGTTTTCTGTGCCAAAGCTGCTTGCTGAGAAACTGACAGCTGGTCTCACTCACCGTCTCCTGAGCTGATTTAGAGAAGGCAAGAGGGCATTTGCGTACATCCTTTCTGTTATTGTCAGCTTCGCTGTCAATCAGACACAATGCTCGGATCCCTAAGTGCAGAGTTTGAATGGAATGTTTGAGCTGGGGCGCTGGATGTCTCAGACACAAAAGGGAATGTAATCTTAGCTAGGGGCGACCATGTGGCTCGGGATGGGGGCCTGCTCTCCAACAACTACACTGTTGCAAATTCAAAGGTTTGCACATTTTCTTTGTGATTGTCTGTACTTCCTTCTGGTTCTCCAGTTTTCTTCCTACAACTGAAAGACATTAGTACTGGTGTGACTGGGTGAATGTATGCGTGTGTGGATGAAAGGCCGGTATGCCTCATGATGTTTGAGAGGACTGTAAATAAGGCACATTTATTGTTACAAAATAATTTTGAGAAATAAACAGAAATTCAACTAATGCTTTATGGATACAGGGTATTTCAACATGGTTTGTTCACCAAATGTCTGTAACCCTCCTGCGCTGTACTATGACTTCTGAGAAATATATACAACACTGATTTTATCCTCACAGACCAAGATGTTCGGTATTGTAGATGAGTCAGGCAAGGTGCATCTCAACGTGATTTATATTTATCAATGAATGTTTGCACACATTTTACATCAAGGATGAGAGTTTTCTCTTTGTACCCTCCTTTACACAACTGAAGCTCATTTTTTCAGGTCATTAAGCAAAATGATGTAAGAATACTTAGTATTCTCATACTAATAATAGGTTTGCTCCCTTATAAATAGCTCATACCTAGTTGTCTTGGTGGTGATCTTAGGATACACAATTAAATAACACCTTGTGAACTCCTTCACTGTGATAACAAAAATATCATTGCCCTGACTAAAGTCATTTTTATCAAGAGCACAATGTATTACAAAAATATATACTCAAAATTTTACTAAGAGTATCGGCGTTTGCTAATTTGCTAGGTCGGCTATTATCTTGCTTATTTAAATAACATTTAACTTTTGCCTAACAGCCTAGTGAAATTACCTATTGCGCATATTTAGCAAGATAACGATTCTTGTATGGCACATCCATATATTTAAAAAAACTGTAGTTTGCAAACAAGTTGAACAAGATGGATGAACATTTTTTTTAATGATTTACCGCTAAAACAAGCAGAGTGTAATACTTCATCAGGACAAATCCTTCCTACGGGGGCGCTTTTCCACCGCACCAGGTACCGGGGTATTTTGGTACGGTACTTTCGGTACTTTCTCTGTTCCATTGACCCGCGGTCTAGAATCAGTACCCAGTACTGCCCGCCAAACCGGTACTTTCACTAGCTGAGTTGTGAAGGAGCGCCCCCCTATTCATTCTCAACCGGGGCTACACTGACTGACAGGTGAGTGCACCAATCAAACCACTGTATTGGGCGCGTCTGTTAAGGAGATCAACGAATTTAACTCCCGTTCAGCCAATGGTCGCGGCAGGCGCAGAGGGGGCGGTACTTCCGGAAACTGGTGAAAAGTTGCGGCCTGTACATGTGGGTTGTATTAGCGGCTCCAGTAGCTTGTCTTGTTGTTTCAGCTTAAGGTAAGAATTGGGTAATTGTTATACTTGAATTAATTCAGGCACTTACTTTACCTTTCATATGCACGAATTATAACAATGCGTTAGCGTGTGTATATTAATAAATACGTTATTACAACGGTAATGAAGACGAGTTTATACAAAGCAATACTGTGATTAGCTACATGCTATATAGCAGCGATCGTTGGTTTGTTTAATTGTATTGAATATTTTTTATCGAATTGCCTGAGAATACGGCAGGTAGGTATAGGATGCGTACTGTATCTAATCATGTAATTATTTCGTGTGCTGAATGGGTGCTTCGGTTTAAATAAAGGTCACCGACACGCGTTCTTTTGTTTGCCTGCAGCCGGTGTAACTTGGCTATTGTGGCTAGCATACTGCTGCACTGATGGTTATAGCTGATCTGCAGGTTTTGATGTCTATGTGTTTATATAGTACGGTATCTTATTATGTTTGTTTATGTCGTAAATTGCCGGCGCCTTTCCACTTGGTAGATGGAGGATGGAAAATCGAGCTAACATGCTGCAAACGTGCGACTGTAAGGTGGCAAAAAGGCAGCTTGATTTGAAAGATCCTGCCGGTTATCTTTTTTTTTACGGGTTGGGGTAGGAATGCGGGTCGCATTTCTTTACAGTTCGTTGTCGAAAATGCGGTTTTGCTGCGTTATAAAGCCTGGGCCGCGGTGCCGAGCTCGCCTGAAGCTGGACTGTAGGTGTTTGGCGCCATAGCCCTGCTTCCTGTAAGCTTTACATCAGCCTAGTCTTTGGGCGTCTTCGGCCCTGTTCTGGTGACCGTGTGTTTTATTTGCCCCCTTTTCCACACCCTGCCTGTCAGCAGCGGCCGCCCTCGCCGCCCACCGTGAAAATGGCGACGCCGGCCCAGTGTCGCCAGCGGAAAGGGCGCGATGGCTGCTGTCCGTTAGCCGGCGCTGTCTGATGGGTCTCTCCGCACAATGCTCTCCACAAAGCGTTTTATATCTGCCCCATACACGATTATCACCACCAGCAGGGGCGATTTTAGAGACACTGGGGGCCCTGGGCGAAAAAAGTACATGGGCCCCCAACTCCCCCTCCCCCTGCATGGCAAGATTTCTTACCTTTATTTTATTGTGAAGTGTAAATTAAAAGTAACAAAGAGAATTTAATTAACACAAGACCTCTATTTTCACTTTTGTGAAAAACAGAATATGCAGATTAAGCAGATTTGTTTTTGCGACGACAGGCCATTGCCTGACCTGCTTGTCCTGTTGATGCGCCTCTGGCCACCAGAGTTGGTTTTCATGTGTCGATTATCGTCATTAATTCTAGTTAATATGAAGAGTGATTTCTTCAGAGACACTACTTGGTGGGGCGGGTCCCTTACTGTGTCCACGATAATTAGTAAATGGGTGAGTGAGTGGGTGAGAGAAGGCACTAGGCTAGCAGTTTTAACAGTCTTAATGTACCTTTTCCCCCTCCAGTTGTCTTGACTTGCTGCTGTTTGGTTTTCCCTCCTGGTATAGTCATGTTTGATTTCACCACTACAATGTATTTACTGTAATTTTTGTTATTCTTTAATTTCCATGTCTATTTTTTTATTTGACTGAAGTGATGGGGTTTGATAGTGGAAATCCACCTAAGAGATTCACCTGGTGTTAATTTCCATTATGTGTGTACATATGTGGAGTAGTTATTGAATTTGTGCGCCTCACTGTTTCTCTTAGGACAGCATGGCCGAGAATGACGTTGACAACGAGCTGCTGGATTACGATGATGACGAAGAGCAGCAGACGGCCCCAGAGAATGCCACTCCAGCCGGGAAGAAGGAGGTTAAGGGCTCCTATGTGTCCATCCACAGCTCCGGTTTCCGGGATTTCCTCCTGAAGCCGGAACTCCTGCGCGCCATCGTGGATTGTGGCTTTGAGCACCCGTCTGAAGGTTACTGCCGCTACTCTGTACTTCTCGGAGGCATTTTGCCCTAAAAATTCTACATAAAGTCGTTAAGTGTCATGCTTAGAGGCACGAGGCAGGTTCCACTCCTGGGAGCTGATCCTGCTTCCTGTTTAGTTTCTTTATTCTGTTTTGAATAACACGACGATCAGGATTTAGTACCTTTAGCATGACATGATTGTGATGAGGAAAGACAAGTGGGACTCAAAGCTTCACGGTGGGCGGGATTATCAGCTTTCGTCCCATTGGGCGGTAGGGAAATGGACAGTGGTGTTCAGAGATCCCACACTCTGGATATCAAATCTTAATTTGTTTGCTCCTTTTTCTCACAGTCCAACATGAATGCATTCCACAAGCCATCCTGGGCATGGACATTCTGTGCCAGGCCAAGTCTGGCATGGGGAAGACCGCCGTGTTCGTGCTTGCGACACTGCAGCAGATAGAGCCCGTGGACGGACAGGTTGGTGCCCAAACTATGCCCAGTCAGTTTGTTGTATTTGTTGCCGCCCTATCTTGGTGTGATCTTTGAGACTAGGTAGGATCATGTGACTTCCTGTAGTTTGAATGTTGTCAATGGATAAGAGTAATAAGCAGCCTTGGGGTGTATATATTTTTTTTTATTTTATTTTATTATTTTTTTCCTCATTCCTTGAGGTTCACCTCGTGCCGGAAGTATGTTTTCCTTCCTGCAGATTTACCCTACTGCCACTTAGTGGCACAAGTCTTATTTCCGAATTAATCCGGCTCTCTGCTCCATCGTTCACCCCTGCAGGTATCTGTGCTGGTCATGTGCCACACGCGTGAGTTGGCCTTCCAGATCAGCAAGGAGTACGAGCGCTTCTCCAAGTACATGCCCACCGTGAAGGTGGCTGTGTTTTTCGGCGGCTTGTCCATCAAGAAGGATGAAGAGGTGCTGAAGAAGAACTGTCCGCACATCGTGGTGGGCACCCCCGGGCGTATCCTCGCCCTCATCCGCAACAAGACCCTCAGCCTCAAGAACGTCAAGCACTTTGTTCTGGATGAGTGTGACAAGATGCTGGAGCAGCTGGGTGAGAGCGTAAAGTTATTGCTCTCGGTGTGACATTTCTGATCTGAAATTTTCTTAATTTCTTGATAGCTTGCAAAGCTTAGCAATGAAAGCTTATGAATGAATGAAAGTTGGCTTGTTCAAACATCAAGTGCTTTACAGAACCAGTGGGGAGCCACTTGAACCACCACCACTGTGTAGCCCCCACCTGGGTGATGCGACGGCAGCCATTCTGCCCCAGTACACCCACCCCACAGTAGCAAAAGTGGTGAAGGGGCAGGGGAGAATTCACCAGTTAGATACAGGGGATGATTAGGAGAGCCACCAGATTTGATAGGGCCACAGTGGGTAATTTTGCTCAGGACATTGGGGTACCACCCCTACTCGTTTGAAAGATGCCCAGGGATCCTTTATGACCGCGGAGAGTCAGGACCTTGACTTTTTTATGCCTTATCTGAGGGCGGCACTTGAGGAAGAGGTTGACATCAAGGGTCATGAATCCAGTGCGTTTAGATCTGAACATCTTTTTGCTGGCTGTGGTTGCTGGTAAATTCCCGTGCCGTCCCGTGTGATTGCTGTCACACTGTCTTTTTTTTACTT
The DNA here is from genome assembly GCA_026777985.1 of Mormyrops attenuatus. Taxonomy (NCBI): domain Eukaryota; kingdom Metazoa; phylum Chordata; class Actinopteri; order Osteoglossiformes; family Mormyridae; genus Mormyrops; species Mormyrops attenuatus. Next base: position 2,110,610 of record JAODKC010000048.1, on the reverse strand, counting down.
CAGATATGAGGCGTGACGTGCAGGATATCTTCAGACTGACGCCGCACGAGAAACAGTGCATGATGTTTAGCGCCACCCTCAGCAAGGAGATCCGGCCCGTGTGCCGCAAATTCATGCAGGACGTGAGTGTGACGGGCAGCTTCTGGGTGTTTCCTCCGGAGGGCGCTTGGTCACGCTTCTGGAGGGGTGTGACCTTGTCTCATGTCGCCCCTCCCCCAGCCCATGGAGGTGTTCGTGGATGATGAGACCAAGCTGACCCTTCACGGCCTGCAGCAGTACTACTGTAAGCTGAAGGACAGCGAGAAGAACCGCAAGCTCTTCGACTTGTTGGATGTGCTGGAGTTCAATCAGGTAGCCTTCATTCTTGGTTAGGTGTCATTCGGCATTTCGGGGGAACTTTCCGGAAGTGTTTGACGATGGCTGCTCAGTGGGTAGCTGGTAAGGGAGGGCGGATCCTGTTTATCTTCATCTTCCGCTTGCACCCAGGTGGTGATCTTCGTCAAGTCCGTGCAGCGGTGTGTGGCGCTGTCCCAGCTGCTTGTGGAGCAGAACTTTCCGGCCATTGCCATTCACCGGGGGATGGCGCAGGAGGAGAGGTGAGACCCCAGTTCCAGTCCTGGAGGGCCAGTCTGTAACACAGTTTGCATGTTTTCCTACTCCGGCATACCTTATAGAGCTAATCAGCTAATTACCAGGTTAGTAGCTGTGTTTGAGCTGGAAAGAGAGCCAGAGCTGGAGAATGCAGTCTTGGAGTTGGCTTTATTTTGGGATGCCGTTCTGTGATTGGACTGTGCCATACTGTCCTGACGCTTGAGTTTAACTGAGAAATCGTGTTCTAACAAAATGTTTGAACGCACCCGCCCCAACAGGCTCTCGCGATACCAGCAGTTCAAGGACTTTCAGCGTCGCATCCTGGTGGCCACCAACCTCTTTGGACGAGGGATGGACATCGAACGGGTCAACATCGTCTTTAACTATGACATGCCTGAGGATTCTGACACCTACCTCCACAGGGTGGGTGCTGAGTTTTGGGGGACGTTGTGGCTGTGGTCCACAGTCCTGGACGTGGAACCTGTAATGAAACGTCCATTGAAGGGGTTCAAACGATAGCACCCTCTAATCCTTTCCAGGTTGCCCGTGCAGGAAGGTTTGGGACAAAGGGTCTGGCTGTGACGTTTGTGTCGGACGAGACGGACGCGAAGACCCTGAACGACGTGCAGGACCGTTTCGAGGTCAATGTGGCCGAGTTGCCGGAAGAGATTGACATCTCCACTTACAGTGAGTTTTTGTCTTGTGGTTTGGCACAGTGTTTTCCAACCTGGTTCTTAGGGACCCCCCCCCCCAGACAGTCCATGTATTTGCTCCAGGACCATCTGGGGGGGCAAGGACCGGGAGGGGAAACGCTGGCATTGTTCATTTAGGCTGATCAATGGACGTTCCCAGTGAAAATGGAGACTAACTGGCCATGTGTTGTTGCAGTTGAACAGTCCAGATGAGCTTTCCAGTCCAACGAAGACCCCAATCCCAAATGTATTTTTGAAGACGACGCCATTTTAAAAGCTTCCCTCCCCCCTGTTCACAGGTGCAAGGCTTATGTTATTTTTCTGGGGAGTGTCCTGGTTTTAAATTTTTTGTTTTAAATTTTTTGTCAGTTGTAGTTTTTGGTTAAAGGAATTAAAACATTTTATACAATGTTCATTGGTTGGCTGTAAGTCTCTTTGGCATGTCTGCTGCTTTCAAAGCATTTAGGCAAACTTAGATTTAAAGGGTTTTTAATTCTGAGAATCATGTCAGTGCTGTGGATGATTTATGTTGCGGCCCGGTGCTGCTTAGAGGTCACGTCGTGTCTTTGGGATTAATACCACAGCTGTTTGTTATTGGCTTAGATTCAGACGGTGCCAGCCAGAGGGACTATTTACGGCCGTAAAGCCTCTTTCTGGATCGCTTGTAGATTGTAACTGAGGAGGGCAGGTCACAGAGGCCTAAAGGTGTCATTTTAATGGCGAGCAATTTGAATAAACTTCACATGGACGCAAATCCCATCCGATGGAAACTAACAGCCGACGTATCTCAAAAGATCACACTTAACCCGTCTGTCTTAACTTCTGTCAGTAATAGGTGTAGTGATGGCTGGCTTTGTAAGATGGAGACGGGGATTTTAGGCGTACTGACACATGTTCTGGTTTTTACAAGGGGTGGAGGAAAACATCATTTTAGAACTAATCTGAATCACTGAAGTGACGGGGTTTCAACCCTGCACATGTTCTGTGTGGGGTCAATCCCCCCCCCCCGTAAGCTGCGCAGGACCGTATCTCTAAACTGCTCTTTGTGTGTCGTATGATGGACTGGCATCCTCTCGTGCCCAAAGCCGTCTGGGATAGGATCCGGGCGGCTGTGAGGTTGGGCTGGACGGGCAGGTAAGACGTGGATGCCTGCTAAAGCTTAGTCACGTATGTCCTGACAGGGTCCGGAAATAAGCACACGTGGCTTTGTGTGTACAGTAGCATGCTCTGTGCCTCTGGGCTTAAGAGCCAGACCTGAATTGGCAATCGTGCATACACTCTCTTCTCAACTGCTTGGTTGAAACAAAACCTTGGTCTGGATTTGTACTTTCTGGACCTGAACTTTCCCCCTCTGTAATGGATCACTTTTGTAACTCCCCCAGCACTGATTGGCAGTCAGTGAGTGTTTGAGGTGTGGAGTCATAGACGACAGACACGTGATTATTGTTGGTGCAAAAGCTGCCAATGCATGTACTATAGTTTGAAGATGGAGACATACAGAAGCAGTGTACAAAACATAAAACATTACATGGGGGACATCTGGTTAAGGGGCATCATACGAATCCTCCAATTGCTTAATTTTTGAATTCTAATGACAAAAAGAATAAAAATTTGGAGAACTGACAGTAATATACTGACTGGACAAATATATAAACGCATTTTCCAGAATTGAGTAATGGACGTCTTTTTAAAAGCTTATTCTGTATGCCGCCGTAAAAGTACTTGGATCTAAAGAAAAAAATCCCAGATCCTTTAACTTTGTTAAAGGAAAAAGTTAAATTATGCCATCAGACGATGGATTTCTCAAAGGAAAAACACATTCTGAAATGCAGTGCTTTGCTACCTTGCGTTGTGACTTAACCTGAAAGACTCTGGGCAGGGCGAGTGGACTGGATGGTATCCAGAGGGCCCCCCCCTCCACAGATTGGAAAGTGACACGTTTTCCTCGGAGGCTGGGTCTTCATATCATCTGCTTTCATAATTCCGGGGATTCTTTGGGTCACGCACGGCTGTCCTGACCTACCCGGCCAGCGGATGCTTGGACACAAGAAGCCCAAAGTTTGCTGCACAAATTTCACACCGCTCACGCCAGGAAAGAAGCCCAGCTGTGCAAACGGCCCCAATTCCTGGCCTGGCAAGTAGAGAGCCTCGGTCAACAACATCCCATCCTCTGACCGAAGGGCCGGTTAATCCGAGGGTAAGTGGACCACATTCGCATTCACAGGGGAGCGAAATTGGCTGCAGATGCACGGCTCCGTGTCTCTTGGTTTAGTCCTGTTCATTTACTGCGATGCTGGGGGGTCTCATGTGTGCTGCCAACATTTCTCAGAAGTGACAAACATGCAACTAATTCCAGACATAAGCCGTGTGGGCTTTTCTACCTACTGTCAAGGCCGCGGAGGTGAGATAACAGCTGGACAGTGTCCCAATCCCTCTGGGTCTCTGGATCAGGCCTGCTTGCACAGACAGTCTATAGCTGCTTAATTTTCCATCTGATCACCCACAGCGTGGACCAGCCCATGCCGACAATCCCGAATGAGCGGGAGGCCTAACACGGAAACGGACTCGAGTCTGAAGGTGTCCTGCAGATCCTGAATTGTGACAAATGACAGTGAACGAGACTTAACTTCTCTGTATCAGAGGGAAAAATCGCACAATAGTTTCTCTTCACAGATATTGGGACTGAGATGTGTTGTTCTTGAGCTGACCAATCAGGCCACCCCGGTGGGGAGGTCCTAGTTCGTAAACCTTTTGGTGTCCCCGTGAACCCAGTGCCGGGACAGAGGGCCGGCCCTGTTCAGGTGGTCACATGATTCTGAGCACTTGCAGGAGCGCACGAAAGTGACGTCATGTGCCAACCGCATGCCGTCTGCGCAGGCGAAGAGCACGGGCAGGGTGAGCGTGTGGTGCGGGGAGCAGCAGCGGCCGTCTGCGCAGTCGCCGCAGTATCCTGGCAGGTACGGCTGCACGCTGCGGCAGCGCCCATAAGATAAATGAATGGGCTGCGTTGCATGATGGGTCCGTGAACATTTCTTCCCCATCTGTAGAAGCCAGAGCAATAAGGCATGTTCGTAAAAAAAAATTACAAAACCTGGCAAGTACCACTAATTCAGTGTAATGTCACAAAGTACTCAACTGATTGGTTGAAACAAAATCCTGATCTAGATTTCTACTTTCTGGACCTGAACTACCCACCTCTGCACTACACTGAAAAATACCAGAAATACAAACTGTGTTGACACACTCAGAGTTTGCGTCAGATATTCCTAGACATGCTTTCCTAGCATTGCCTTCGGATGGCATTTCGGCATTTGCCGGTCGAACCGCACATGTCCCAGGGAACACGCTGGCCGGCCTCATTCTAATTCTCATTCTAAGCCTCATGCTCATTCTAAACATGCAAATGTCTTAATCATCAGTAAAATGATCATTTAGGTCACAGTTCACCCCTCAAGAAAATGGTCACTGGTGGTGACCTGATAAAACCAGATTCCCTGGGTCGCTAAGAACTGGGATTGTGGTTCTTTAAGATCCAGGTCAGAACCAGGTCCAGAATGCAGACGTTTGTGTGGGACACACCTTGGTCAGGGGCGGCCGTGTCCCACAAGGTCGCAGGATGCACAGTCGTGTCTCTTTCACCGGCTTGCACCGCGCGTTGTCATTGGTGACACGGGAGGATACACCCAGCCCACAGCTTCGCGAGCACTGGGACCAGTCTGTCACCTGGACAACACAATGACTGGCAGAGTGCTTCCGTTCTGCGGGGGAAAGTGAGAGCAGCCATGAAATGGGAACCATTCCAGGAAATAATGTGCATTACTACGTATAAATGCATTTTTAATAACAATAAATATTAACATATCACTGTACATCAACCAGTTGAATACTCTGTGAAAGTAACTTTTTATACTAAACTGGTTGGTTGAAACAAAATCTTGGTCTGGATTTTTACTTTCTGGACCTGAAATGTCCGCCCCTGCTGTTAGAGAGGGTCCCTGCTTTACCTCCCAGGTGTGTGTAGGTCCGCTTTTTCTCCCAGTCTTTCCCAGGATCCAAAATCTCGTTGCCAAGCACTTTGTCCTTTTTGTACGGGTATGAAGATGGCGGCTGACCAGCTGGAGGCAGGGACAGCACCCCCTTGTGGCACTTAAGGGAAGGACAGCACTGCCCTGGCACCTTGACCAGGCGGGGGAAGGGACAGGAGGGGGTGGCACGGGGCTTGAGGGTTGGGCAGAGGGACAAGCATCCGATCCCCCCATCCACACAGGTGCAGTGGTGCTTGCAGCCCGACTGGAAGCTCTCACCATGCTGGTAAATGCTGCCTCTGAATTCACAGGTCCGGCCCTCCTGCCTCGCTGCAGCCAATCAGAGAGAAGCACGTACTGTATATATGCAAAGTGTGCATACATATGTACGTACACACAAACTGCACTCCGTTTAAGATTAGCGCTTTAGCGAAAGCTATTCTGAAAGCTGCAGAAAGCCACAGCTTAGTGACAAAAACGGCGAGAATCCAGTGGGACCAGGAGACGAGACGCCCCCAACGTTCTCTGAAGGCGACCCTATTCTTAGCCCCCATGAGAATCCTGGCGATGCTACACAGCTCCATTCCCCATTCGAGACTCGCATGCCCCCCCCCCCCAAAAAAAGAGCCGTGCCCCATGCTAACGTCTCACTTATTTAGGGACACCCCCCAAATGACAAAAATACCCTCTTGCTTATAGTGACACGCGATTCTGGTTACATAAGGACAGGTGCTTCAGCTGACTGAAGACGCACGTGTGATCACTCCCCAGCAAAGATGACTGGGCCCACACCAACACCGCCAGCAATTAAGGGAATGGTTTGACCAGTGCCGCCCCTGGCCAAATTGGGGCCCTACGCAGAATTTTATTTTGAGCCCACCCCCCCCATTACAAAAAAAATG
>JAODKC010000048.1:2088288-2104300 GCA_026777985.1 Mormyrops attenuatus | reverse complement strand
CTCCTGCCTTGGGCTGACTTGCTGCTCTACGCGCGCCTCACGGCAGCGATGCGCATCCTTTGCGCATTTGCAGAGAACGCGTCCCCTTGCGGAAAATGGGCCCCCCCATGGATCGTGGGGCCCTACGCACAGCGCATGTCCTGCGTGTAGGGAGGGGCGGCACTGGGTTTGACGATCAGTCAGGTTGTAGCTGGAAGAGCCGATATGAACACTAGTGCTGTAAACATCCATAAATCTGCAACCTGGGCTTTTAGAATGCATCTCCACTAAGCACACAAATATAATGGGGGGCTGTGGTTCAGCGGACTAGGCTTGTGTCCATGAGGCTGTGGGTTCAAATCCCACTGTCAGCACTGGCCCCTACAGCAAGGCCCTTAACTCCCAGTTGCTCCAGACACTGGCTGACCCTGCCAATGCAAACGTATCCCATTTTAGATAAAAGCGTCTGCTAAATAAGTAGATGTAATATAAATATTTCCCAGATATACCTGCCACTCTATCCCTCTGCCCAATCAAGCCCCGCCCACGTGACCTCGCTCACCCCTGCAGATGCCGCTTTCGTGGGTCGCGCCGTTGCCATTGTTACACTCCAGTCCCTTGTGGTGATCGCAGGGCCGCGACGGTCCGCAGTCTTGGTTCAGCTGTGCCGCACATACCTTGCAACAGCTGCACTTGTCCAGCACCAGGCTCACCCCCGGGGGGCAGATGGCAGCCAATGCTGGGCACTTACATACAGTGGGGCAGCCTGCCCCCACCTACAAAAACCAGGGGGGCGAGTCACAAAGGTTATGAGGTAACTGAGGAGGAAACTGTATTCAGGAAGTGGGAGAATATTCAGGGAAATACGAGGGATGCTCGGGGGGAGTCGAATACAGTCTTGAAATTCTGCCTAAAATCAGATGCGTTTGATCTGGTTTCATATGTTGTGCTCGGAGTGGCAGCTCTCAGCACACAACAGGTTATTTAAATCCACCCCAGAGAACATCACATTTCACTTGGCATCCGTGGACACTTTCTGCTCAGGAAGGGACTGAGCAGACCTGCCAGGCATATCATCTCACCGCCGAAACCCGATTCCGCAGAGCGCCTCAGGTGAAAACCCTCTTCGCGCCTTTTACCGCGTCCAGAAATATTCTGAGCGCTGCAAGTGGTGCGCAAAAGTGGAATATCACAGCCGGGTTTTGGACGCGAACCTGACTCCGACCGTCACGCCAAAGTCGTTATTAATCAGATCAGCAGCTTGGCCCGAAAAGGCGTACATGAGAGAATTACGGTCTTTCACACACGGCTCATCCAAGGGATTCTACTTAAGTGACATCAGCAGCCAGAAGAAAATTGTTTCCAGTGCTGGACTAAACCTATTTTAAGATTGATATGTAGCCTATAGAACTTTCCTTTCTATTTCTGCTCATTTAGACCCAGGTATACAATCCTTATTAAGGCTTGTATGCCACAGAACTAATTAGAACGCATGCGCTTGCCGTCTCTCTTTTGTGTTATTTGGAGATTATAAGAAGATAAAGAGAGACTATTTGAATACCAGATTTATGATAATTAACGACACACGAGAGTGTATCATTACATTACTATACGCTTCTGTTGTGCATTTCGAGAACCACTGACGCTGATGGGTACCTTACATCAAACCGCATGTATTTCGCAAGGAGAATTTGATCCACACATAACACATATCGACGCGTAATTGAAAGACCTGTCCGTTTAAATGTGCTTATGAGCTGTTATCAGATATTTTTAGAGTTTAGTGTAGTTTGCGTGAGCACGATCGCAGTGCCCGGACATAATCGGTAAATGTGCACATGAGCTCACGTGGTGAATGTTTACATGCATGGAGCCCCTTTGTCACGAGAAACAAACAAAAAGCGCACTTACCAATCTTAACGTTCCCAGTGTAAAAATAGACACGTAGAAGATTTTCTCCATGTTGATTGTTGGAGTTTGAAATATCAATCACGCGTAATGTTTGCTTTGGCACCTTATTAGAATTTCTGAAATACAATGACGTTTGTTTTAAACGATAAAACGGAGTAGTTGTGGTATATCTAAAGTCAACCAAAACCGAAGCTATTTTTTTCTCCGCGTAATTTTGTATTCGGGTCTTTGTAACGTCGTACCAGTTGGTCACCCCAAGCAGTTATATAATTCAAATAATTAGCAAGTGATTTTTATAGTACCCTAGTGCTACTGCGGCTCCACCTCCGAGTGCGCTGGTCGGGGGCGGAGTCTGCAGCTCACGGATGGATAAAGCTGGGTTTCTGCATGAATGTAGTCATTCATAAAAAAACGATCATTACTACATTCCACACTCGGTGTCAGTTTATTTTTACTAAAATATTATTGATGTACATTTGACACAATATTCCTGGTTTCCTACTGCACAGCAAGAAAAATTTGGTAGAATTCAAGTTTATATTGTAATTACTACGCGATTATAGCTTAGAAATGTCGCCAGAGGAATGGATTACTGCACACATTCAGTTGAAAATGTTATTACAATATATATCAACGCACATATTTATTGATGTTGAGGACGATAATGATGATTATTATATAATGCATAGGCCTCTTCATATACGCGTTCCCATAATTGTTGGCGTCGCCTCATTTTCGACTTGTTCTCTGTCTTCCTTTATGAATTCGTCTGTCAGCATCTACCTCTTCTTCCCTTTCGGCCTGTCAGTTCTTTGAACTGCTCCTGTTATTACTCGATCGTTGCTGACTGTCTTTCAGGTCGCACTTTCTTTCACCAGATCTCCACGCCCTAGGCGCACCCCATTCTGCCCCTGTTCTCAGACTGGCCCCTATTGATGTGAGAATGTCCGGAATGCAAGAGATGTGAAAAAGGGGAGAGACATTGAGAGCACACTGTGTCCGCACACCGCCCGGCTTGACACACAGTACACTGACACCGTCTGAAACTGCGCAGCCGTAATCACGCTGATACGGTAACCAGTGACAATGTCTAAATGCAGAACGATAAATACAGTGGCACTAATTATACGCGCAATTACACAAGAACAACATTAAACACACTGCTATTGTTTAGCTGCACTTGACCCTGAACATACTTAGAGTAAAATATATATTTAAAATTTCAATTGTGTGTGTGTGTGTGTGTGTGTGTGTGTGTGGACATCTCCTTGGCATTGCTGCATTTATTCTACTGCCTCATTGGCTCTGGGTTCACCAAGCACAACCAGCCTATCTGACCTGAGCCCAAACTGGAACATCTAGTAGTCACACACACATTCACCTGTTAAGGACAGATGAGGTCACGCCATCATTCTAAGGGTGGTGCATAGGTAATGGAAAGTGTTCTATGCTGAGACATTAATCCAATAAGTGACCCTCGGGGTTGTTTTTGGAACAAGGTGCATTTCCTGGAGATCAGTAAGAATTCTGGCTCCATCTCTGAAGATCTTTAGAAGATGGAGAGTGGGAATGTGTGACTTAGGGTTGGAGATCAAAAGGCTATGTTCCCAAAAACAAGCTCATGGCAGGAAGAGTAAGTGGTGGCCAAGGAAAGCTTTCTTGTTTGAGGATGCAAAAGGAAAATAAGCAGAGAGAGCGATGAAGAGAAAATCAGCTCCATGTTTGCCGAAGAGCCTGGCATAAAATCACTGGCAACTCATTCTCGATAGCATAGCCAGATGGAACAGAAAAAAACAGACCGATTCTGCAAAGGGAAATAAACAACTAGGTTTGTTGGAGGGAAACCTTTGGGTTGTGTGCATGAGACCGTGTATTTGCATGTATGAGCAAGAGAGAGAGAGAGAGCAGAACAGGTGCTACATGTTGTTTATTCAAGGGGAGAATTTGCCACATCCCTTAACCACACATCTATGGCAGTTTTCCCAATCCAGTCTTTGGGGACCCACAGACAGTCCACGTTTTTGCTCCCTCCCAACTTCCAGCCAGACAGACCACATTTGTGCTCCCTCCCAGCTCCTGGTAGGAGGGAGCAAAACATGGACTGTCTGCAGGTCCCCAAGGCTGGCTTGGGAAACACTACTGTATGATGTTGACTGTCAACACCTGGCAGTACATTGTAACACAGTCTCAGTCACACACAGACACAGACTACACATGTGGGAGATCCTACACAGGCAATTCCATAATTTAATTTCAAAATTTACTTGTTAAATTTGCAAGGAATAAGCTGACCACTGGCCAATGAGGGCAGCTCTTCTCAAACACATACACACCCACAAAGCAGACATTCACAGACACAAAGAGAAGCTGACCAGCAGAGAGTGTCTGCACCACAATTAAATGCTAATATCTTTATTTTACCTTATCACCTTCACTAGATGTGACTTCCTCACCAAAGCATTCTCTTTTACAGTAATCAGTCAGCTCCTGTACTTTGCTCAAGGCCCCATATTAAGTTGCTACTTAACATCCTAATCTTGTGTCATATGATTGTAAGAGAGGCAGGCAGAGCCTCTGCTTCCGTACCGTGGAACATTGCAGTCTGAAAAGCTGCATCAGAATGTAACAATCCCTAGAGCAGGGTTCCCCTATTCTAGTCCTGGAGGGCCAGTCTGTCACACAGTTTGCAGATTTCCCTGCTCAGGCACACCTGGCAAACCTGGCAATTGGCTGATGAGCTGAATAAGGTGTGTTTAAGCAGGGAAATCTGCAAACTGTGTGACAGACTTACTCTCCAGGACCGGAATGCGGAACCCTGCCCTAGACATTCAACAACAGTTTAAAGTGCAGTACAAAAGTGTGCATCTGGCCTGTTTGAACGCTCCTTCGCATGAATCCACCCCCAGACATCCACTGCATCTCAGCAGACGCTTTGCTGGGACTTGGTTCTGTTTTGTTTTCTTAATTTGCATTGCGTTACGGAGGCCCCAATGAATTTATGACTGCTTATAAGCCGTCATGAAACATAAACTTGCACAGTAGTCGGTAGATATCACCAAGCTGGTGCTGACTTGGGCTCACGGTTTGTGACACGTTCACTGGCTGGCTGCAGCAAGCGCGCCACCTACTGGTGGAGGTTTGAAAGCAAAGGACAGAGATACAAGCATCTTGGGACTAGTTATGTATGTTCAGCATACAAACAATTAAATGTACTATGAGAATTAAAGTCATGATCTTTGAATGTTTTTCCTTACAAAAACAACAAAAAATCTCAAAATCATTTGCTTTACTTTGTGTCCCAAGCATGTATTAGACGTATCATTAGTGTATTACACAAAGTACCTGCATTAACTCAATTATGTTGGCTGAATTAGTGTCATGATGCCCTGTAATGCTGTTACAGGAGACCTTTATTCAAAGCAACCTACGGTAGAAAGAAAGATCACGATTTGTGTCGGCTCTTTAGGATTCACACCCATGACCCATGTTTTGTGAGCACGATAATCTGCTTGTTGAGCTACAGGAGCTATTGCCACTTGGCTCTTCTCTTCCGGGCTGCCAGACAGGGCTGTGGCACTGGTAGTGGGAAGAATGGGTCACTGGGGGACAAACATGGAGAGGGTGGGGGAGAGTTTTCGGGGAGAAACAGGGGCACCTCCAGGAGAGAGCCAGACTGAGTAATGGGAGGCAGGAAGTGAGGGCGCCTGTCTGGCCTCTGAGTCACCTCTTGACCTGTCCCTAGGCCTACCCCTTGGCCCACCTCTCTCCTGCCCAGCAGAGGCCCCAGACGGGTCCACCCCCGCTGGCTGTCACTGGTCACAGAAGGCCTCTCCCTGGCACAATCTGTAATCTCCAAATCCTGGAGCCACAGACACAGTTCCGCTTCCTTTGGCCCTTCTGAGGGCAGCACTAGGCTGCCTGGCTGGTCCGGGGTGTCGGGCCGTGTTCCAGTCACTTCTGCCCTCCTTGACCTTCTTCTTTTCCTCCACCCAGACTCTCCGGGTTGCCCGAGGGGGGAGATCGCCCCGCTCCGCCTGCCCTTCCCCTCCCAGTGGGGCATAGAAGGAGGGGTAAGCTGGAAGCCGGCTGAGTGAGCAGCGGGACTATCGCGTGCTGGCCCGGTGTCTGTCCTGGGGATGCCTGCCTGCATTAGCGGCCCTCCTCTTGTTAGCAAGTCCAGGTGAGGGAAACCACACCTTTGGGTCTCTGTGTTGGCATCTACGGGCAGAACAGCTCTGGAGCGGCGGAATATGGACCTCAGGCGCCGATGCGGGGGCAGGCTGGTGGAGGTTCCCGTAAGACCTGTGATGCTCCGGAAGACAGGTGGGGGGTAAAGGCCTTGGCTGAACCGCTTCATGCCTGATTCATCATTATCTTCAGCCTCGCAGCCTCGGGCATCAACCCAACAGCCTCCAGTCCTCCCCCTGAGCCCAGCACCCCACTCTGAGCTCTGCTCCTGCATCCCTTTGGCTGGTCAGGCAGAGAGACAGGAGAGCAAATGTTCTTTTGATGCTGGCAGCCTCCACAATTCAGTCTGTAGTCAAAGCAGCATTCATCATTCAAAATCATAGGTGGGTAGTTCAGGTCCAGAGAGTAAAAATCAAGACCAAGATTTTGTTCCAACCAACCAGCTGAGTTTAAAGAGTCACAATCACAGAGTAGTTTACTAGTTGGTTGAAACAAAATCTTGGTCTTGATTTTTACTCTCTGGGCCTGAACTACCCACCTCTGCTCAATATTCAGTATTTTATTCTTCCACAGTGCAGGACATTATTCAAACAATATGTCCATCCATTCATCCATTTCCCAAACCGCTTATCCCACCGGGTCGCGGGGAGTCCGGAGCCGATCCCGGAAGCTATGGGCACGAGGCGGGGAACAACCCAGGATGGGGGGCCAGGCCATGGCAGGGCACACTCACACACCATTCACTCACACATGCACACCTACGGGCAATTTAGTAACCCCGATTAGCCTCAGCATGTCTTTGGACTGTGAGGGGAAACCGGAGTTCAAACAATATGTTTTCTCATGAAAAAAAAACATAAGGAAGCCTTTGACTATGAATTAATATTAATGCACCTTTTATGTTTCCCAGCCGCTGAGACACATGCAGTAAAAGATATCAGTACAATTATTATTTTTAAATTCATTATGAATAACACATATTAATACTTATATACTGCTAATCAGCTTGGTCAGCAGCCCAGCCTGCATGAACACAAAAATAAAAATCAAAACAGAAATATATGAGATAAATATATTTGTTGAGCTGAGTGAGTTACTGTCTGTGTCTACCATAAAATTGCTGGACATTCTATTAATAAAACAGGAGAGAGGAAGCACATGTTAATTTACCTTCGCCCTGGTGAGCGTGTGGAGAAGGCAAGGTGAGCTCTCGTGTTTGTTTGCAGCGTGTTTGTGTTCCTCTTTGTCGCCTGTGTGCTCCGTCCACCGCCCCTTTCAGTCTGCGGCCTCCATCTGTCTCCACACCCTTTCGCTTTCCTTCATCCCTCTCTCTTTCATCCCACCCTCCTCTCTGACATAAAAGATGTTCGGTCCCTGTACCGGCTTTTCTATTTCTATCCCACCATCAATAATAAATACCTGTAGAAGGACAGATGGGTTGAAAGAGACCATATTCTACTAGGGTCATCAGCGTCATCATCTTTACAGTCACCGGAAAGATCATCACCATCATCATTATCACCATTGTTATTGGAAAGAGCTTCTCTACACATAAAAACAATATATTGGCTTGTCTTTATTTGTATTGTTTGCCTGGAACCTACATTTAATTCAACAAGTAGTATAACAGCTTCGACATTACGACAAACCGTAAATGAAAGTCCAAGACGTTATCAGCACCGAACTTCGGTTATTCATCGTACTGTACTAGAGGTACTGATGTAGGCTGTTTTATGTGTAAACAAATCGTGATTGAAATATATTATACTGTATATTGAATTTGCGGCCAGGAAACCTAGAAACGCCTTCCCTGCAATTCTGAAGTTTCCCTGCAGGGGGCGCTATAACGTGTACCGGTGATTTGCACATTGTGAGCGGAAGTACATCGAGGCGACCTGCGCACGAGCGACGTGGGTAAGCATGGTAGGTGTCGCGCTGTTTTAATATCACCTAGTTATTTTATAAGGAAGAATGAACGGGAGGCGAATGATTCCGGCAGAAAGAGCTGTGTCGGTATTCGGGTCAGAAAATACTAATGAGAAAGATGTCAAAAATATTAGTGTTATCGAGAAAAAAACTTCATAGAAAGTACATTTAGAAATCGACCATCACAGGTTTCTAAATAACACATATATGAAGCAGAGATTAACGAGAAAGTAGTTGAAGAATAGGATTATATTAATGTGAAAATAGGAAGTTTTACTAACTAGGCACGGCAGACCACGTGACGAAGCCAGTGTATTTGATTGACAGCTTGCGTACATATTTAGAACCCTCCATGTTTCCTGTATTAAAAGTTGTCGCACGTCTTGCACTTTCTTTTACAGTTGTGTTTATTAAATAGCGATTGTCATTACTCCCGGGGAATTTGCTGACATTTTATAATGCTGTTATTGTCCATTGTGCCCTGGCGCATAATTGTGGCTTTGAAATGAAGTGTAACGCGTTGCAGTTAAATGAGAAATAAAATGGTGTTCATCTCTCCCTCCTGCCTTGTCTTTTCCTAGATGGCCTGCAGACGGGTCGCCGGCGGGTTTTGCTCCCGCTTGTCGGGACTTCGCAGCTTCCCCATCCCGGCTGCTCGCCGTGCCTCCGCCGTCGCCCGCCGCCCCGTGGCCGCGTCGCGGTTCCTGTCGCCCTCCCGCGTCCTGTCCCGGCCGCTGCCCCTGGCACCCTGTCGCGGGGTGTCATTCAACGTGCAGGACAGCGAGGACTTCGCGGAGAGGGTCATCAACAGCCATGTGCCTGTACTAGTTGACTTCCATGCTCAGTAGGTATCTGGCATCGCAGTCTGAGTACATATTTTAAATAAAATTTTCTTTCACCATCGGGCTGTGTGAGGTGTTGGACATGACGATCAGCACCTCTGAGAGAAAAGGGTGGATTGCCCTCTCCAGATGTGGAATGAGTTACTGTCTCAAATGGAGGAGTTTAAGTATCTCGGAGTGAGGGAAGACAGGAGTGGGAGATCCACAGGCGGATCGCTACAGCATCGTTGCATAAAGTTTCAAGAACATTAATATCTGCATATATGTATATTTTTGTAACTTGTGTGTGGTTTTGAAATGGTACCTACCCACAAATTTGGTTTGCACAGAACTGCTATAGTGAAGGCTTTGCTCAGAGGGCCGGCTGAAAGATGACTGTTCTGCCAAGGATGGGATTCAAACTGGCAACCTTCTGATCTCAGGCCCAGAGGCCTAACCACAGTTCTTCTATATGTTCAAATCACAAATGATGTAGGAGGACTTAGTGACATGGGATAGATTACATTGAGAAACCAGGATGAAATGGATGGCACAGTGTCAGCCAGTATAATGACTGGAGTTCACCTGTGGTACCATGGTACCTTGCCATCTCAGCGGCACCATCGCACCATCAGGGCTGCCCCTTTTCACCTTCATGCATTTCATTCTTGGGTTTCTTGGGTTTTTTAACAGGTGGTGTGGTCCCTGTAAGATCCTTGGCCCCCGGCTGGAGAAAGCAGTTGCCAAGCAGCAGGGACGCGTTGTAATGGCGAAGGTTGACATAGACGAGCACACGGACCTGGCCATCCAATATGGGGTGAGGGCGGGTGGGGCAAGTAGCTGGTGCCATGTTGTGATTCGGTACGACGATGTGGGAGATCCAGGCTTTGTCCCATTTGCCCCACCAAGTTCACACTTACACACTACCACACAGCTTAGTGCAAGTATCCAAGGGTGTCCCATCCCTCAAATAAGCGAACTACAGCACCCTTAATGTGCACTTTAACCACAATTTGGCAGACTAATGTTTACATCGAACACGAGGAAGTCTGCTGGCGCATCAGAGCACAAAATGCCTCCTGAGAAGTTTAAATTTAAGTGCACAAAGTTGTAAAACAAACATTTGCCTTGCCTAGGTTACAGCGAAGGACAACCCCAAATGAAAGTAACACAAATGATAACATGGTTGTAGAGTGTTAACCTCTTCAAATATCAAGTATGTCCCATTGTTTTCAAGGAACGTCCAGACACTTGAGATCTTAACATACACTTGCACACTTTGCATCTTACGTCAACAAAGGGTGTAGTATCTCAGTGAGCTTGTACTTAATGGGGCTAGTGGGACGAAGTCCCAGTTTCCATTCTGACGCTCAGTCTCCTCCCCCTCTAGGTGTCAGCAGTTCCTACCGTGATCGCCATACGGGCCGGAAAGGTCCTTGACCAGTTTGTGGGGATCAAGGACGAAGACCAGCTGGACTCATTCGTTGGCAAGCTCGTTGGACTGTGAGCGGGTCACTTTCCAAGCTGCTGCTGTTCCCCTGTCACCACTCTGAAACTGAATCTTCAGTACATACATTCGTGACATTCACGTGCTGAAATACTAACACGAACACGGTAACATACATGCCACAACTAAACTCCTCCTTAGCTGAAAGAGCATGGAGTTCAATTGCATCCTTGTAGACTGGAGCGTTTAGGAGAAAATGATTTTGTTTTGTGAAACTTTAAAACTCTTCTGTGAACGATGCAGGAACTTGAGCTGGTGTCAGTGCTGTACTATCAATATGCAGGTTAAATGACACGAGGGTGATGACCCTGCTTAACTATGACTTGCAGTTACTTAGTTTGGCCACAGGGCGGCAGCCCCAGCCGATGAATACTCTGCCCGATAATGTGAGTTTTGCACGTGACGTTCAGGGTTTTTTTTAGCTCATGTCATTGCCTCTTGTTCGGGTGTGAACTTTGTATTATGTTGTATTATGATGAATTATTTAGTGAAGAATGAATTTTAACGAAGTTTCAGAATGGCTTACAGTCTAAAACCAAATAAATGGAAAAGTGGTTCATTGTTTCGCCAACAACTGCTTTCGTGGTTCATTTTGATCCAACAATGAAATTTTTGCCCTCCATCATGTTACAAACAGGAGTACATACAATCCTAGAAACAGTGAAAGAACCCTTTAATAAAATGAGGTAGCAGGCCAAAGGTATCTGGGGTGGGGAAGATAATGAACCATCTGGCGAAGAACGGAGACGCCACAGTGACAAGGTCAAAGTTCAGGGAGATACTGGCTAGGAATGAAGGGAGTCACCTTCCTTGTGTGCATAAAAAAACAACAGGCGTGACCTACAGCAACTTTTGAGGGAAGCTGCAGGCTGACTTGTGGCCCTGTGCTGTTAAAAGGTATTTAACTGGATCCGCTCGTTAACTTCCACTGTATGGCCGAAAGCATGTGGACACCAGCTTGTCCGACATTTCGAAACCAAGGGTATTAATATGAAGCTGGTCAGTGCGTTGGTGCTATAATAAGCTCTGCTCCGCTAGGAAGACTTTCCATTAGATAGTGAAACATCGCCGGTGGGATTTGCTGCCCTTTGGGTATCGATGTCGGCTGATCAGATCCCTTTCTGTGAGGTGTGGTTGACCACTTTGCGACTGAACTTTGACGACCAGACGTTTTGACCTCCGGTCATTTCACTTGCGGCTGACCAGGGCGGAACTAACAGGGCAGAAATGTGGTGAATTGATTTGTGGGAAAGATGGCGTCATAAGATGGTGCCAAGCGGAAGGTCACTGACCTCTTCTGTACAACTGCCTATTCTGCTGCTAATGCGTGCCGCTAGGAATTGCATAACTGTGCTTCATTAGACCTGTGTCAGCAATGGGTGTGTCTTAATTACACAATTAAGCTAATTAATAGGGGTGTCCTTATCCTTTTTGCCATATTCTTTAGCCCCCCTCCGAGCTGTTGGGTGCCTTTTAAAACAGCCTGCTGAGGTGGCATTATGAAAACCCCGGCAACTTCCTGTCCACGCATCCTTGTTCCAGAAGAACTCCCCCAATAACCCACCAGGCTCTAACACCTCACCTTCATTTTCCCGCTAAACTCACACATAAAGTCCAGGTATTACTTATATGACCTGTCGCCTTTCCAGTGCAGAAGTCTGAGAGGACAGTGGCACACCTTCACATACTTTAAATAAATGTCTTTCTTCCTGTCTGGTCTTTTCTTCCCTCACCTTTCGAAACTTCTATACCTCTTCCTCTGCTGATCAACCGCAATCAGTGCACCGGTTACACACAGCTCCTTGGTTCATGCTACATCAAAAGACATTCCTCATAAATATTTATTAAGCTTTCAGTCTAGAGAAAGTATTACTTGAGTGCAGAGAGCAGAGATGTGATTGGTTAGGCGCCTAGCACGTGCTTCTTTTGCAGCGAGGTTCGAGGTACCGTAACTCTGCATTGTTTTAGGTGTGCAGCAGAAATGTTTGGAATGACTGCGGTGCGCACGGGGGTGTTTCTGCTGTATCACCAGAGCCTCCATCGCCCAACCTGGCGCTCCTCTCTCATTGGCCAGAAACGCAATGAGGTGCAGGAAAGCTTTGCCGCCGTGTAACCCTACACCTCTTCCGCTGAGACAATAGACCACACCTCCCCTGAACTCCGCCACTCTCCCTCTCGCTTCTATGTTACCATATAAGGGAAAAAAGACACGGGAAGCCAGTGGTTTTTCATCGAGAGGGAGAGCTGCAGAATTCCTTGCTCGTCTGTCTGTTTTTCCCTATGAATCAAACTTAACATTAACTGTGCGTCCGAACCTCCAATTAGTGACTTAGGCAAATAACCAAGTAGACACGCAATTCTGAAACCGGGAGCCGGGCGGAACTTCCACGATGCGGACCGTAACTGGGTGGCAGCAGCGTATCTGTACGGGACGCATGCTGAGTTAACGCTGCTTTACAGAACGTACAAAAAAAAACGAAGTGGCGAAGTGGAATGCTCAGATTTAATTGTAAACTAATTATAAGGAAGGAGACATTTTTGACTTCTGAAGGAATAACGTCCATCCTTTCCCTCCCCCATTCTCAACATTCCTAAATTTTTGAGTCAACATGCGTCTTATCGCCCCTTCCTGTGTACCAAATACTAAAGTAGAGGGTGGAAAAGCTAGACATGCCAGGGTGTTACGTCCTCAAAAAATGGATTTATGTAGTATATCGGAAAGTATATGTACATATATGCATTTTCTTTAGCTGTATATATTGAGTAAAATGGCAGTACGAGGGACCAGGGATCAAAGAGGTTATGCCAGTTTTACATGTGTATTTTCTTGTGTTTATGTGTTAGAATATATTTTCTACAAAACGGAAGAAAAGGGACAGATCCCCCTTGTTGCCGTCATTGTATGACAACATTCTGTATCCACATTAACAGACGCGATGAGTGATTACGTGCATCGCCTCTAACAATATCTGTCTTTAGTGATCTCACATTCTTTTGATGTATGACATAATGATTTTATACTTCAGTAGTAAGACACACACTGGTCCCGTACTAACAGGAAGGCAGACAGAATTTGATAGTATCCTTTTTTGGTAATGCCATTGTCTTAACCCCGGTGCAGTCTTTCAGAAATTATTATACCTGTAGTCATATCCTTTATGTTAAAACACACACACACACACACACACACATTCAGGTAAATGTATCAGTGGTTTTGCTCATTTTTCTGTCTACCTTTCTCTACATACCCTATATCCAATGAAGAAAGTGACTTTCAAACTCCTGGGTATTGCCTAATCAAACTGAAATGAAATTTATCTTTATCTTCATACAGTTTACAAGGATTTCATTTAATGCCACAAGAAAGTTATACACAGCTAGTATGGGCCACTTGCTGTATTGCTGGGTAAATATAAAACCACTCAGGCATTTAGATAAGTTTGTGTGAGCGGGCGTTGTGCGTATCTTTGTGTTTGTGCATGTTAGGTTGTTTGTGTCGATTATGCTCCACCTGTTTTGTGTTTAATGGTGGAGGAAGGGACACAAAGCAGTGTAGGCGCCACCCCTTAGGGGGAAGGTGACAGGGGCAGAATGGATAGCAAAAGGTATTAAGTTACCACTGCATTCTTTCTGTTACTATTTTATGTCCCATCTTCTCCCCCTTTTCCACTACCGAAAGGCTTTGACGAAGCAGTGTAACCCCAGGATTCATTGTAATTACCCTGTTGCCTTTGATGTTTCTTGTTACCTCTCGGTCAGACGGCCTTCTGCCACGTGAAAGTTTATTTACTGCCCTTCTGGTCTCCTGTAGTTCGTCTGTCTCGGTTGAGGAAAGTTGTGAGATGCACTCTCGCCTATAACGTATGAGACTCGAGTTCTGTGGATTCTGCGGCTACTTTTAATCATTTTCACAAAGGGGGTTATTGACATTCGTGATTTTGTTTTAATTATGGTTATAATGAAAATAAGTTCTGGATTAGTAGGTTAACGTGTAGAGATGATTGCTTTTATGGTTGTTTTAAATGTTTTAAAGGAATATAATAATAATGTTATTATTATTAATAATAATAATAATAATAATAATAATAATAATGCTTACATTGCGTGACGAAGAAAATGGATAATGTGTGAAATAAGGACATTTTATTTTGGAATATGGAATCTAACACTACTTGGCCTACCTTTGTTATGTTTTAGTGACAAATACAGATGACCTGTATGACGTTACTTGGCCTGAACTGTCTGCTACTTATATGGTCATGAAACTCATCCGCGCACATACCTCCTTCATTAAACACCACGTTATCACGGTCTTCCTCCGTGTTCCAACTATTTCAAGTTCGCGTCCATGTTTGCCTATTGAAACAGCGGCTCCGCTAAGGGCGGTCCCTCCTATTTTCTCATTGGTCGAAAGTGACATGAAAGTTACAGTGCCTGACCGTGAATGGTTAAGGGGGCGGGGCCAGCGCCCTCGGGCCCCGCCCACCTGACCGCGCCCCGGACTCCGCGAAGGGTGAGGAAACTTATCAAACCTGCAAGAGGGGGGGAAAAAAAAACAGGGAGGTAGAGAAGAGAGAGAGAGAAAGAGAGAGAGAGAGAGAGAGAAAGAGAAAACCCTGCGAGAGTGAGGTGCTTCGCAGACGTCAGTTTCATTTGAGCACTTTCCAAAGCAGCAGGAAACTTGGTTCCGCCGAGAAACGGACGTCGACTGAGGCGCAGACTAACTTACCCAGCGACTTTCAGCTTCTGCACGCCAACAGCAGGTGAGCTGCGGCACGGAGACGCACCGCCAGGCGCCCGTATCTCTGGATGTGCGGCACCGTGCGGTAGAGCTGACACATCGGCTGCCTCCGGCCGGCTAGCAGGCTAACCAGCTCAAACAGGAAGAGCAGTATTCGCCGCTTCAACAGTAACTGATTCGGAGCCCGACTCCTGAGTGACGTTTACATTATAATGCATGTCAGAGTAACACGTTTGAGTAAACTGTCCTTTTCTTATTATGGTATTCTGTGTAAAATACACGCGGAGAGTTGGAAATGCTTTTACAGCGCTGCGAGGGACTGCAGTTTCATGATGGAGAAGAAAGTTCGCGAGGCGGCTGGTACAGGAAGTGGTTCGCATGAATGAACAGAAAAGGGCAGAGAGTCTCTGCCCTCATTTTGAATGGTGCTCCGCTTCGGATTATTGTGCAAGTGTCGCCCGGGTTTGCGTCCCGGCACGGAGGGCCCCCGCCAGGTCCGAACGTCGCTGTATATTAGCTTTAAAGTTAATGACCTCTACTTTGTTTCAGAATACGCCCATTACGTCATGAGCGCTCGCGTCTTTGCCACTCGCATATTTCCCTTTATTCACTGGAGAGCAAACAAACCAGCACCCTGCTCTACCTAAAGCAGGCATCTGAACATACAGGACCAGTTATACCCTCGGCTGCATTGGAAAGCGAGGGGAATCTCTTTTGTCTGAGTGATGCATCCCATCCCTGTTGAAATATACATATTAAACTATTCATGCATTCCTTTTAATGATGCCTCTCCCATGCTATACTTGTACCTCGGACTTTTTTTTTTTTAAGCGAACGATAAACTGTAAGAGCAGACTTGTGGCGCCCGCAATGAGCTGCATTTACCATCATGCAAAAATAATGAAAACAGCAAGGAACGCAAGTTTCTGAGCGACAACC
>JAODKC010000048.1:2062674-2076544 GCA_026777985.1 Mormyrops attenuatus | reverse complement strand
GGTAAAAGTATGGGGGCTTCACCACCCCCCCCCCCCCCAACCCCACCCCCTCTTCATGTTTGTCTGCAGCCAGATGTCTGTTTCGTCCACGCCTTCCTTGACAGCATTTCTGACAGACTTACTGGAGAAGTCACGTGCCATCCGGCAGGCCAAGGATGAGAGGACATTTCACATGTTCTACTACATGCTATCAGGCGCAGGGGACAAGCTACGCTGTACGTGTGACGTAGTAATCTGCAGCGGTTTCACTCCTCCTTTTGTGTTCGTTTGTTTTGCTCGCCTCCTGCCTTTAAAGCAAGCCCTTTGTCCTCTATACCTCGGGCGTCTGCAGTCGTGATCTCTGTGTGGACCTTGTGCACACATTTTGGCTATTGATCCAGTGAGACCTGCTTACTTTGCACCAGACCAGAACCTTTAGCTGATAAACTGATAAACCAACTCTTTAGGCATATCTGATAGCAAAGCTAAAAAGAAAGAGATGAACGGCAGATCGTTGCTGTTGACTGATTTTTTTTTTTTTGTTTGTTTTTGAAGCTGGCTTGATATGCTCACGATTTTGATCTGTTTCAGTAGTTTGTTCCAGTTGTGCTCGTCTTCACAATGATTCACTTTTGTAACCGCTGTCCTATGACTGACTGGTCCACATCTTTGTTGTTGTCAAGTGGTTGTATAGCGACACTTTTCACGTTTTCTATGTTTCTTGCGGCACATGGGTCACATCCCCTTCTGGAGGGGCTTGTAAAGGCTGCATTTGACCCCCTACCTATCATCTCCCACCTGTCCCTCCCCACAATAGCGGAACTTTGTCTGGAGGGCTTCAACAAGTACCGCTTCCTGTCCAACGGACTTGTGACCATCCCTGGTCAACAGGACAAGGACCTCTACACCGAGACCATGGAGGCCATGAAGATCATGAGCATCCCAGAAGATGAGCAGATAGGTAACGAAGAACGACGTCTCTCTCCATTAGCTCCCGGCTTCCCTGGGTGTTCTGCGTCGCATGACGTTCGCCTCTCGCCTTTGTTCTCCCCCATCAGGAATGCTAAGGGTGGTTTCAGCCGTGCTCCAGCTGGGGAACATAACCTTCAAGAAGGAACGTCACTCTGACCAGGCTTCCATGCCTGACGACACGGGTAACGCGCTCAATCAGCACCTCCTGCTCTGTGGGAGACTTTGGCAGCATTTGCTGTGTTTTTTCCTCACATCCCACGATAGCTTCGCAGGGCTTGTTGAAACCAGTTGAAGTATACCGCGGGACGACGACTTTGGGAGGGGAGGGTTTTTCCGTAGAAGTGTCTGTTACATTTAATTTATACTTGGCACCCCAGTTCAGATGTGGAATGGAAGCCATCTCCACCCTGCAGCCGCTGCAATCCTGGGAAAGGCCACCTACCTGCTCTAACTCCGCCTTTTTTACCACCCTCCTCCCAGCCGCTCAGAAAGTCTGCCACCTGCTGGGCATGAACGTGACCGACTTCACGCGTTCCATCCTGTCACCGCGCATCAAGGTGGGCCGCGACTACGTGCAGAAGGCCCAGACGCAGGAACAGGCCGAGTTCGCGGTGGAGGCTTTGGCCAAGGCCACGTACGAGCGCCTCTTCCGCTGGCTGGTCATGCGCATCAACAAGGCCCTGGACAAGACCAAGCGTCAGGGCGCCTCCTTCATCGGTATCCTGGACATCGCCGGCTTCGAGATCTTCGAGGTATTACAGCAAGAGCGGCTCAGGGGCGGTCTGCTGTCCTCCGGTGTTCATGCTTCTTCCTTGTATGAGCAAACATTTTGCAGAACTTTAATATCATCAAGCTTCATAATTAAGCCAAATGCTTGAATATGGAGATCTGGAATTGAACATATGTGTAGAAGCATTAGTCTTAGATTAGTAGTTTGGGGATCACAGGACTAACATACTCATGTTCAGTAGCTGTCTGTGTAATAAAAGCTAGGACAATCCTAATATTATCTAACTATCCTACCAATTTGCAGTATTGATGGTCTCTCAGGGCATTATAACTCAGCAAGTACATTGATCTTTTCCTTGTTTCCTCCCTGCAGCTGAACTCATTCGAGCAGCTGTGCATCAACTACACCAACGAGAAGCTGCAGCAGCTCTTCAACCACACAATGTTCATCCTGGAGCAGGAGGAGTACCAGCGGGAGGGCATCGAGTGGAGCTTCATCGACTTCGGCCTGGACCTGCAGCCCTGCATCGACCTCATCGAGAAGCCTGTAAGTCTGATTCCTGTTCCAAATGTGTGCATTTCCATTTCCCGAAGTCTCATGATCTTCTGGGCTGAATTTCGATCGATCTCCCGGCACTTAAGGCCAGTCCCCCAGGTATCCTGGCCCTGCTGGATGAGGAGTGCTGGTTCCCCAAGGCCACAGACAAGAGCTTCGTGGAGAAGGTGGGCCAGGAGCTGGGCAACCACCCCAAGTTCCAAAAGCCCAAAAAACTCAAGGATGAAGCCGACTTCTGCATCATGCACTATGCCGGCAAGGTAATAGATTCCCCATATATATATGATGCGCGTCCTATGGGATGTTGCCATCATTGATCATCACTACTTGTTAGAGGTTATGGAGGTATAAGTATACAGAAGATCAGTGTCCAAAAAATTTCTAATGTCTGTTCCCCCTTCCCCCCCAGGTGGACTACAAGGCAGATGAATGGCTGATGAAGAACATGGACCCTCTGAACGACAACGTGGCCACGCTCCTTAACCAGTCCTCGGACAAGTATGTGTCTGAGCTATGGAAAGATGGTAAGCAAACCAGGACAGTATTTAAACAGTCTACATCTGTACATGAAAGTCACAATGCCACCTACTGGTCATTTTGAAGACCTTGTATCAGAGAATTTCACCAAGCGTTCAATTTTAATAATGGTTTTGAATTAACTCTAGGGGAGAAGTTACATTTTTATAATTATTACACCGGTGTCGGAGTGTGCCCCCCTGTACCCTGTGTCGCATCACACCGGTGTCGGAGTACGCCCCCCTGCACCCTGTGTGTGTTCTCTCTTCAGCTTCGTCTGATCTCTCTCTCTCTTGTGGTATCCATCTGCCTGTCTCACCTCCTTGCCTCTCTTCCTTTCTGCCCTGTCCTGCTCTCTCCTATCCCGTTTCTCCTCTCTCACACACAGAGGTACAGAACTGTCAGAGAGCCTATTTTTATCAGCGTTTTCCTATCCTTCACCTAGACTCAGGTGATCTTTGTTTTTGCTTCTTGATCTTTCTCTCCCTTCCGTTTCGACGCAGATCAGTAGCGCTGTCTCTCCTCAGCAGTGTAGCTCCCGTCTGACATTTCCAGTGTGTCATAAGTAGTTCAGACCATTTTTTTTCCCCTGCAGTTTTTTCCCCTGAGTTGGACCCTGCTCTTCTTCCACTGAACTCTCTTCCTTCTCCTTCTGTGTAATAGTGTGGTTTGGGCCCCCTGGTGTTGGTCATACAGTACTGCAGCAACCGGTATATACTGCATGGGTGTGATTTTTTTTATTTTTTTTCTTATTTTTGACCACTACGCAAATACACAAAAACACGCACATGTGCAAAATGGGTATATGCTCACAGATGAAAAGAAATCAGCTATACATGTTATTTTAAAGGAAGTTTTTATACATTTTTGTCAGTTCTATCACTGCGTTAAGTCAGGGCTGATAAGATAAGGGTTTAAAAAATGTTCAGGACTTTACTGAATGAGAGTTTTTGCATGTGGTGTGTTTCCAGAATGTAATGTCATGAGATATTGGCGCACAGCTCGGTAATACTGAACACACACACACACCACTTCCTCACTGCATTTTTGGCTTGGTCTCGTGTGCCACACGCTTTGCCCTTGTGAACTCCTCCCCCCGCCGCCGCCCCGCTCTCACTCTGTGTTTATCGTTTGGTCACTTTTTTTAATTTATTTTTTGGAGAAATCTGTTTTCACCAACCATCTCCCTCTGCCCGTAAAGGCGAGAGGCGTGTGGTTCTGAACTGATGTCTTCATCCTTGTGGAGTTGATTTCCGGTCAGTAACAAAGCCCCTCTTCCTTGCGTGTGCCCCCCCCCCCCCCCCCTCAGTGGACCGTATCGTGGGCCTGGACAAGGTGGCCGGCATGTCGGAGTCCATCGCCGGAGCCTTCAAGACCCGCAAGGGCATGTTCCGCACGGTGGGCCAACTCTACAAGGAGCAGCTGGCCAAGCTGATGGCCACGCTGAGGAACACCAACCCCAACTTCGTCCGCTGCATCATCCCCAACCACGAGAAGAAGGTGAAGCCCAACCCCTTTCAAACGTCGCCTTCAGGGTCCTAAAGACTACAGATTAAGCTGTCATGTAGAATACAGTGTCTGTGCCCAATGCTAAATGGCCCCTTTTCTGTTTGAGCCGCACATCCGTCACTGAGTCGGTTATCTGACATTCAAGCTTAAAAACACTTTGCATGTGCCAAGAGGAGATGGGTATCTCTTACTTGAGGCTTTTGAGGGAGATTGAAAACCACATGTCAAAAACACTGCATATATCATCTTGGCGGAACTCAAGTCACTGCATCATGTTTGTTTAAAATGAGATAAACATGGCATGTGCTGGCACCATTCTGAACTGAATGAAAAGACTCCGTGCCAAGTGAGAACATCTAATCTCATTTAAAAATCAACTAACTCCTTACAGGGAAAATCCTCTCTCCTCACCCACAATAGCACAGGCTCATTGGGAAGACAACGAACAATGATGCGATAATTAAAAAACTGAATGCAATTTTACAGGCCGGGAAGCTGGACCCCCACCTGGTTCTGGACCAGCTGAGGTGTAACGGGGTTCTGGAGGGGATCCGAATCTGCAGGCAGGGCTTCCCCAATCGGATCGTTTTCCAGGAGTTCAGGCAGAGGTTAGGACGGCCGTGTTTTTGAGCTGCAGAGATGCCGTCTCTCGTTTTGGTTTTCTGTCGCCGTGTTGGGCTAGCTGCACTTGACCCAGATGTAGACATTTGTGCATCATTATTGCATCTCCTTTCACCTCCAGGTACGAAATCCTCACTCCCAATGCCATTCCGAAGGGCTTCATGGACGGCAAACAGGCTTGTGTGCTCATGGTAAGTGTGATCATGCCTGACCGTTTCACATCTGGTTGACCAGGAGCTAGTAGTGATTCAACCACGAGAAAAAGACTATAGAACAATGTGTGTGTGTGTGTGTGTGTGTGTGTGTGTGTGTGTGTGTACATGTATTCTAGTCAATCATTTAATATATTCCTGTTCTGCTCAGATCAAAGCCCTGGAGCTGGACCCCAACCTGTACCGGATAGGCCAGAGCAAAGTGTTCTTCCGTGCTGGTGTACTTGCCCACCTGGAGGAGGAGCGTGACATGAAGATCACAGACGTCATCATCACCTTCCAGGCCTGGTGCCGCGGTTACGTTGCCCGCAAGTGAGGCCTTCAGACGCAGCCACTTGTCTTGAGTTCCATGCATATGAAGGTTCTTTGTTGGGTACAGTTTGGATAACTGGCCCTTGCCTATATTTCAGGGCGTTTGCCAAGAGGCAGCAGCAGCTCACTGCCATGAAAGTGATCCAGAGGAACTGTGCCGCCTACCTGAAGCTCAGGAACTGGCAGTGGTGGAGGCTCTTCACCAAGGTAGGTCTGCACTGGACGCCGTCCGCTCCCACTGCGACAGCAACGGTGTTGGCTTGTCACTGCCGTTTCTCCCCCATGCACCAGGCCTGGGGGGGCCAATCGGGAGAGAATTCCCGGTGGTCACTTAAGCTGTTGTACCACTCAACAAAATAATTCGACAAGTTTAGCGGTCAGAAACAAAATAATTTTACTAATTACAGCACTTCAGAATGCTAACCAGCGAGTTTTCTCACGCGTGCAATAGACCACGATTGCTGGACATAGAAAAAACATGCAAGTACATGGTACGCGAGTCTGTCTGATCGTTCGAGCGCGGTGCCACAGAGCCACGACTAACCGCTTGCTATCGCCAATCACTGGAAGTTTCTCAGACAATGGGTGTTAGAAATTGACCAGGCGGGGCTAGAAAAAAAAGTCAGACCGTTTAATGGTTCATTGTGTTGTTTATTTTCTTCTTGAAATGTCAGTAATAAAGTTATCGGGATAATAAGACTTGAACTGCGCCATCATTTATCAAAAGGTCCCCCAAAACGAAGACAAAATGGTCTGGTCCTGGGCATAGAACTCCTAGCAAAATTATTCCCACCCTGAGCTCCTGGAAAGACACTTGATGTGCTGTGTGAATCGCCCCCCCACAGGTGAAGCCACTGCTGCAGGTGAGCAGGCAGGAGGAGGAGATGCAGGCCAAGGATGAGGAGCTGATTAAGATAAAGGAGAAGCACCTGAATGCGGAGCGGGTCATGCAGGAAATGGAGGACAAACACCAGCAGGTACGAACACATCACAAGCGGCTGTGGGAGCAGTAGATGGTTGATGTACTAAGTAGCTCTGGTAAGTTGATTCAGAGGTAATATGCCCTGAATGAGAAGCTTGCAGCCTGAGGATTTATTTACTGTAACGAAATAAAGTCTTTGCACACGACCATCTAAGGCTGGATGATGACCGGCCTCAGACACATAGCTGATCTCCAGTTGATAACCTTTCTTTCCGTCGCCGCCCCCAGCTGAATGCGGAGAAGCAAGCCCTGCAAGAGCAGCTGCAGGCGGAGACGGAGCTGTGCGCCGAGGCCGAGGAGATGCGAGCCCGGCTGGCGGCCAAGAAGCAGGAGCTGGAGGAGATCCTGCACGACCTGGAGGCCCGTGTGGAGGAGGAGGAGGAACGGGCCAACCAGCTGCAGACTGAGAAGAAGAAGATGCAGCAGAACATCACGGTGAGATGAGAAGGATGTGTGAAGGCGCTGTGGTGCGCCGCGGCCGCGGGCTTTGTTGACGGCTCCGGTCTTGATGTGCTGAGCTTTTCTGCCTCCTGAAGGATTTGGAGCAGCAACTGGATGAGGAGGAGGGGGCCAGGCAGAAGCTGCAGCTAGAGAAGGTCACCTCGGAGGCTAAGATGAAGAAGTTTGAGGAGGACGTCATGATTCTGGACGACCAGAATAACAAACTCCAAAAGGTTCGGTGTTCACTTTAGACTCTCTCTAAAATAAGATTCATTTTAGCACAGCTTCTTAATCAGCATGCTACTAGCGTGGGCTAATATTCCAGTGGATTTGTCAGCTGTGTTGAAGTTCTCATATACTTTACGTCAGATTAGACCCACAGTCCGCAAGGTAAATGCAAAATATTGCCTTACGGCTACAGGAGAAAAAACTTATGGAAGAGAGGATTTCCGAATTTACCACCAACCTGGCGGAAGAGGAGGAGAAGTCAAAGAGCTTGCAGAAGCTCAAGAACAAGCATGAGGCCATGATCACTGACCTGGAGGGTGGGTGGACTCCTCTGCTGTTAACCTGTCATCTCCGTCCCCTGCCATCTGTTTTCCGTGTCCCTGTTTTGTTAAGCTTTCTTCTCACCCCTGATTTCAGACCGTCTGCGCAAGGAGGAGAAGCTGCGGCAGGAGCTGGAGAAGAACCGACGCAAGCTGGAAGGCGACTCCACGGAGCTGAATGACCAGCTGGCCGAGCTGCAGGCCCAAATCGCCGAGCTCCGTGCCCAGCTAGCCAAGAAGGAGGAGGAGCTCCAGGCTGCTCTGGCCAGGTAGGGAAGCCGTGCTGGTCACGTCACTGCCTACTTATCTCCTATCAGAATTTATTAAACTACCTGGTTTACTACTTTCAGATCGACGTTCCCTCCAGTATCTGTGTTACTGCTTGTAGTGAATAAATGACACATCAAACATCCATGAGTCTGCTAGAGAACTCTGAGAAACTCCTTCTCTCTCAAACCTCAGGATTGAAGAGGAGGCGGCCCAGAAGAACCAGGCTCAGAAGAAGATCCGTGAGCTGGAGGCACAGCTGTCTGAGCTACAGGAGGACCTGGAGCTGGAGAAGGTTGCCCGTGCCAAGGCCGAGAAGCATCGGCGGGACCTGGGCGAGGAGCTGGAGGCCCTGAAGACGGAGCTGGAAGACACGCTGGACTCCACTGCGGCCCAGCAGGAGCTCAGGTATGGAGCCTGTGGGGGTGGAGATGAGACTCGAGACTGGCTGTGGATGTACATCAACCAGTGCAGTGCGTATTGATCATATGCTAGGTAGTGTGGAGAATATTTACAGGACTGTTGAGGTTTGACTAACTGAACTAGGTCGTAATGAAGAGGGACAACTGCAACTCATATATTATACATATGTTATATTTACATTATACCGTGATTTTTTTTCTCATTGAAGGTAAGTAGTAAAAGTCGCCTTAAATAAAGGAAACATCTCAATTTTCAAATACAGCCTCTTCCCAGGTTACAATGGCGTCACGTTCTGGTGAAAATATCGTAAGGCGAAAAAATCGTAAGGTGAAAATGCATTTTAATACAGTACATACCTAACCTAACAAACATCAGAGCCTAGCCTACCTTAAACATGCTTAGAACACTTACGTTAGCCTACAGTTGGGCAAAATCATTAGCACAAAGCCTAATTTGTCAAAAAAAAATGTTGCTTATCTCATGTAATTTATTGAATCATACGGCCTAACACAGACCATCGTAAACGGGGGAATGTCTGTATTTAAATCAGAGATGGGCGTTCGTATGTGTGTGCCGCAGTCAGTCTGCTTCTGTAGTGTCTCCATGGATTTTTTTCTTATCTTTGCCCCAAGATCCTGACCTCGTGGGGGCTGATACCCACTCTCTCTGTCCCGCGTCAGGGCTAGGCTCACCATCCTGCTTTTCCGTGGAGAAAAAATGTCAATCGTAAGCGATTTCGGTGCAGTTAATGTGGGTTCATGTGAGAAGTCCCCTCTCTGCGGCCCTGATAGGACCAAACGCGAGATGGAGGTGACGCACCTCAAGAAGACGCTGGAGGACGACGCGCGGGTCCACGAGCAGCAGCTGATGGAGGTGCGACAGAAGCACAGTCAAGCTTTTGATGAACTCAACGAGCAGCTCGAGCAGGCCAAGCGGGTAGGTACCGGTCCGCTCCCCCGTCTGGGTCCCATAGCCCTACATACCAGGGCTATTCAAACTGATGTCTTGCTGGACGGCTAGATGAACACCGCATCTAGTTCCCAAGTCTCTCTTCAGGGGCAGCCATTCCATGTATTTGTTAAATTTCACCACCAGATCACTTAATTCATTAATTTAATTAGTTAACAAAAATCAATAACGTATTGATTAGCCATATGAGTCATTCTAGTGGTCAAGTCAAAAAATATATGGATGTTTGGATGGTTGCTGCAAATGACTTTAGGAGAGGTTTTGAAGTGACTAAGCTGGCACACTTTGGCACACATAATATTTAGCTTCAACATGAAGGTCATCTGAGCATCACATCAACTTGTATTTCTCAGTCCCGTCTGCAGGGACCGCCAGAGTCCACGTTTTCGTCCTGATGTGATGCTGACGTAAGATCGTAGGCTGTATTCACAGAACTGTAGCCGTGTAGCTCATAGTTTTAGAACACGGGCCGATATGCAAGGCGGTGGTTTTCGAGATTCTTATGACCAGGTACCCCAAAATGAAAACAGGCCAGGGCTGCAGACCCTCCCCCCCATGTGGTCACATGGGAAACTAAGAATCTGGCACCTGGGGGGGGTGCTTTCATATTTCTCGTGCAGGGAAGTCCCCCTTTTGTCAGTTTATGATGCATTTATGCCGACCCCCTGCAACTGCTCACAGTCCCCCTGTTGTCATTATTTTTAACATAATTTGTGTATCTGTGATACCTTCAGAATCCACCCCGCTGTCCTCCTGACTGCCTATGTGACACACTGCCCTTTTTTTGTCACATTTCAGAACAAGGTGTCCGTGGAGAAGACCAAGCAGGCCCTGGAGAGCGAGCGTAATGAGCTAGCCATCGAGGTGCAGACGCTGATGCACGGCAAGACCGAGTCGGAGCAGCGCAGGAAGAAGGCGGAGACGCAGGTGCAGGAGCTGCAGGTCAAGTTCGCAGAGAGCGAGAAGAGCCGCTCCGAGCTGTCCGAGCGCATGGCGAAGCTGCAGGTAGGATGCCTCCGGCCTCCGGTGTTCTGATGGCAGAGCTGAGTCTAACAGCTGATGTGCTAAAATGTAGAACTGGCTTGGGTTTCATACTTAGATCTATGTACAAATGGCCTGAAGGCAAGGAGCTTTAGTGCTGGGAAAATATTCCTCTGTTTCCCGTCCTCTGACCCTCTTTCCAATATGTCCCAGGCGGAGCTGGAAAATGCCAACACTCTGCTCAGCGAGGCCGACAGCAAGTCCATCAAGGCCCTGAAAGACTGCTCTTCCGTGGAGTCTCAGCTCCAGGATGTACAGGTTCGTCACAGATACATGCTAAGGCAGGGGGGGCCAATCGTATCCGCAAAGGGCCGGTGTGTATGCAGGTTTTTGGGGTAACCTTTAGGTCCGCTGTTCACACCCAGGTGTGAGGACTCTTCAGCCAATCAGTCCTCTAATCAGTAATCTAATTAGGGAGTTGCAGCGAAAACCCACACACACAGTGGCCCTTTCTGGATAAGATTGCCCGCCCCTGAGCTAAAGCATTTATGGTTTAATTAAGACTATATCAAATCAGTTAGCTTGTTGCAAATAGTTTGGTGTGTTGATGGCCGTGATTGTACACCAGGGCACCATGTGAAACCGCAGGTCATACTATGCTAATATGTCGTTTGACGGATCTCTCTCTCTGGTCACCCCACAGGAGCTGCTTACGGAGGAGACGCGGCAGAAGCTGTCGCAGTCCACGAGATTACGGCAGCTGGAAGATGAGCACAGCAGCCTGCGGGAGCAGCTGGAGGAGGAGGAAGAGGCGAAGAAGAATGCCGAGAAGCAGATCGCCGCCCTGCAGGCACAGGTAGCTCACTGCTGCTCTGTAGGGTCGGACTGGAGAAAGATCATTTGCTTCTGTCAGCATGTGACACGCTCAACATATTTTGACGGGTCTAAAATTTTGGAAATGCAATCATACCTTTTTCACCAGGAAGCTCCAGCATATTCTTCAGTATTTCTTGTGTAATACTTTCAGATAATTAAAAGTTGTGCAAAGCTATTGTTAGAGGTATTAAAAATGTCAAAAAAAACACCTCGGGCATCTCCCCTCCTCCCCAGCTGGCCGACGTGAAGAAGAAGGCCGATCAGGAGGCGAACGCCCTGGAGAACGTGGAAGAGACGCGGAAACGGCTGCAGCGCGACGTGGAAGGCCTCACCCAGCGCTTTGATGAGAAGTGCTCTGCCTACGACAAGATGGAGAAGACCAAGACCCGCCTGCAGCAGGAGCTGGACGACCTGACGGTGGATCAGGACCACCTGAGGCAGATCGTGTCCAACCTGGAGAAGAAGCAGAAGAAGTTTGACCAGGTGAGTCACCTGATCAATTGTTGTCCTCTTTGTTCCGAAGGTTACTCCCTTTGGTTTGTACTTTAACACTTTGCACACTATTTACATGCACATTTCTCATCACAATACTCTGTAATGTCAGCAGTAAAGTATTTCTTGAACAACCATTCATTCCTATTGCTTAAAAACAAGTTTGTGTGATACGACACGGCTGGGTACCTTTTAGTGGGAATACAATATTGATACCATTCTCCTTCTCCTTTCCCCTCCCGTTTTCACACCGAATCCCAGATGCTCGCAGAGGAGAAGTCCATTTCGAGCCGCTATGCGGAGGAGCGGGACCGGGCGGAGGCGGAAGCCAGGGAGAAGGAGACACGGGCCCTGGCACTGGCCCGCGAGCTGGAGGCGCTCACAGACTCCAAGGACGAGCTGGAACGCGCTAACAAGCTACTCCGCGCTGAGATGGAGGACCTGGTCTCCTCAAAGGATGATGTGGGCAAGAATGTAAGTGTTTGTGTCGGGGGTGGGGTGGTGCTGCGGAGGCTTCGGGAAACTTTTAAAGAACATACAGTACTAGTCAACAGTTTGGACACACGTGCGCATGGTAAAGTTCAATAGTACTATTCTCTACATCTTAGAATTATTATAAAGACCTAAAGACTATTAAATCATATATGGAGTTATGTACTGGTTTAAAAAAAAAAGTATTAACCCAAAAAAATTACATTTTATTGGCGGGTGGAGGGGCAGGTACCTGTGTGGGTTGGAACTTGGAAGGTTGCTGGTTCAAATCCCTGGGTCGGCAGAGTGATCCCACCACTAGGCCCTTGAGTGAGGC
The DNA here is from genome assembly GCA_026777985.1 of Mormyrops attenuatus. Taxonomy (NCBI): domain Eukaryota; kingdom Metazoa; phylum Chordata; class Actinopteri; order Osteoglossiformes; family Mormyridae; genus Mormyrops; species Mormyrops attenuatus. The sequence goes on along the minus strand of JAODKC010000048.1, from coordinate 2,064,351 downwards.
CCTTAACCCCAGTTGCCCCAGGGACTGGCTGCCCCTACTGTCTCCTCTACGGCAGTTCCATGAGGTGGCCTCCTGAGATGTTTCCCAGCTGTCCTGAAGGAGGTCCCACATATGATGAGCTCTCATTGGCCGCTTTTCCTTCACTCTTTGGCCAAACTCCTCCAGAACCATTTCTACCGTGCTTAGGTCTGGTGGCTGGGTCATGTGATGCAATGTTCTCTATGTAGCAGACTCTACAATGAGGTGTTATCTACACACAGGTCCATGAGCTGGAGAAGTCCAAGCGAGGCATGGAGCAGCAACTGGAGGAGATGAAGACCCAGCTGGAGGAGCTGGAGGACGAGCTACAGGCCACCGAGGACGCCAAGCTGAGGTTGGAGGTCAACATGCAGGCCATGAAGGCCCAGTTCGAGCGTGACCTGCAGGGCAAAGACGAGATGGGCGAGGAGAAGAAGAGGCAGCTGGTCAAGCAGGTGCGGTGAACACCAGAGCAACAGCTATAGATGTAGGTCAAGCTTAGACGGCACAATGCTACAGATGGATATGGCTAGCGGACCAGGTTAAATGGTCAAGGGGATTGGAGAAACTTTACAGTGGGTTGCCGTAGGAAATGCTGAACGGCCTGCTCTCGTTTCCCCTTCAAATCTGACAACAAAAACATAATTTTCGCTTGACCTTTTGTGCCGCGCCATGCAGGTGCGGGAGATGGAGGTAGAGCTGGAAGATGAGCGGAAACAACGGACGATCGCTGTGGCAGCCCGCAAGAAGATGGAGGTGGACCTCAAGGACCTGGCAGCTGCCATTGACGCTGCCAACAAGAGCCGTGAAGAGGCGCTGAAGCAGCTGAAGAAGCTGCAGGTGAGCAGCAGGGCCTGAAGTTATTCCACATGCCGATTCCTGGTCAGGGAGCAATGTCTACCCTCCCCAGAATGCCGAAGTTTACGTCTTTCTGTCCTAATATTAGGCCCAGATGAAGGATGTACTCCGCGAGCTGGATGACACCCGCCTGTCCCGTGAGGAGATCCTGGCCCAGTCCAAGGAGAATGAGAAGAAGGTGAAGAGCATGGAGGCTGACATGATCCAGCTGCAGGAGGTCAGTGTGACCGCATGACTCGCCTCGGGATCTGTAGACCAGGAATTTTTGTTCTGATTTTTCTCACCGCACGACGATGCAGGAGCTGGCCGCAGCCGAAAGAATGAAGAGACAGGCTCAGCTGGAGAGAGACGAGTTGCAAGAGGAGATCAACAGCCAGGCTGGCAAGAGGTGAGGCGGACTGTTATGGGCTGTGGTCCTAGGCGGAGTGCTTGGCAGAGCAGAGCCAAGGTGTGATGAGCCGGCCATGAATCTGCTTAGAGGAACTTGGAGTTGATGATGACGTTGTGTGGAAATCCAGTGTCTTGGAGACCCTACAGGTCTCACCCTGCTAATGATGCCTTTTTCTCAAAATGCAGTTCACTGAATTCAGAAGAGAGGAGGAGGCTGGAGGCACGCATCAACGAGCTGGAGGAGGAGCTGGAGGAGGAGCAGAACACCTTGGAGCTCCTCAACGATCGCATGAAGAAAATACAAATGCAGGTGCTGAGGGCTTGGTGGGGATGGATATGTGTGTAAAGGCGGATGTCCCAATACTTTTGGAAATGTAGTGTATATGGGGATGGCAACAGCTTTTTGACTTC
>JAODKC010000048.1:2005619-2040759 GCA_026777985.1 Mormyrops attenuatus | reverse complement strand
CCCTATAGGCTAGACTGAACAAGTGTGTCTTTAGTCTAGACTTGAATATTGAGAGTGAGCCTGAATCTCGCACATCCTATGGAAGATCATTCCACAGCTGAGGAGCTCTGTAGGAGAAAGCTCTGCAGCCTGCCGTAGCTCTTTCTACCCTAGGTACTAACAGCTATAACTACTATAATAGCTTCAAATCTTCTGGGAAGGCTGTCCACAAGGTTTAGGAGTGTGTTTATGGCAATCGCCCGCTCCGATTAACATGTATTTGCATGTAGTGAACTTGAAAATGAAAAGGCAAAGTACTTGCGTTCATTGGATTTTCGAGTCGGAAATCAAAATCGGAAAAGGGACTTCAAGACACTATTTGGGTTTCCGATTCTAAAATAAAAATCACACATCGGATTTCTTGCCCACTCACAGAAAATTATTATCGAAGCATTTTGTGGGGAAGGAAATGATTTTTAAAACTATGGCTCGATTTTCTATATTTTTATTTTCAACTGTGGTAGATAACTTAAAATCAGTCTCTCTGATTACTCAGAGAGTCACTTAGAATAAAAGTCCGGACCTCTCAGTTGGTGAGTAAAGGAATCTCTTTTTTATTCGAGCAATTCAACAAAGTGCTCTCATCACACTCAGGCACTCGGTACCAAGCTCCCCTGAGCAAAGAGTAGCCAGTTAATACGCCATAACCCGCAATCCTTCTAAGGGCGTTCCAAATCCTGATTGGTCACCAAACATCAACAACCCAAGCTCAAACATATAACAAACATAATTCTCCTGTTCTATTGGTTCACCTTGGTAGCAAGGTAAAACCCACCCATCTTAACCTAACTTATGTTCGGGTCAAAGGTCACTTCAGACTGACCTCCTTCAAGATCTGTTAAATAGTCTGCTGTAAGATGAGATTAACACTCTGCACAGAATGCACGGTAACACCAAACACTTAGAAATGAAGGTTTTTATTGTCAAAAGCAATTTATTGATTACATTTAATAAGGTAAATAAATTGCAAAATGTAGATTTTTTTGGAAAATGAAATTAAAACCAACTGAAATACCTTTGATTAAAATACTAATAAAGACATGATTTTTTTGTTTGATATGATATGTCTGTGGTTATGAAAGGAAAATGTTAGGGAACAGTTTGGTACAGTTAACTTAGCTTTTCCGGCTTTGTTGAAACAGCTGGAAAAGCGCATGTTGCACTTTCCTACTACTTTTAACGTTTATGAAGTTAAAAGGCATAAAGTTATACAATACAAGAAATGGATTTTAACTTAAATTTAACTTCAACTTAAATTGCAATAAAAATGAAAAGACAGTTAACTGGGTCTAACAATATAGATCAAACCAAAATGAAAAACCAAAAGTGAAACACTTGATATCATTAAAATGAAAACTTAAGTATAATGTTATTTGTTTTGTTTTGACAGAAGCAAACGAATGATGATAAAAGATCATATGAAACTAACCACATGTTTAGTCTCCTACAATCTGCTCTTACAGTATATGAGATACAGCTAATAAAGGGGAAGCAGAGTGCAGAAGACTTACACTTTGGTTTTGATTGAACTTTGAAATTTCCATTTAATTTCTACTGAATCATTTTTTTTTATTTCCACAGTATTTATACTGCATTTTATTGATTGTAGATTTCCACCACATCTGATGAAAGTCTCTCTGCATTGACAGCCTAGCAGTTTTACTTATGTTGTGGTCACCATCAGCATTAAGTAAAATCTGCAACTCCTCTTCCTCAAGAAGACAACAGAATCTTCGGTTAGATGAGATTGTCTAAGCTCCTGAGTGCTTGTTCTTTTGTAAATGCTCTCCAGGCTTGGGGAATCTCACCATGTCCATGGAATTTTCTGCTGTAATACTTCTCCAGGTCACTTTGAAATCGGCACACAAACCACTTCCAGTACGGCAGCTCGGAATTATCGGGAGTAATGCTCCAGCATGCGTACCTGGGACCAGCTTGTTTGTATTGTTTATACGGACATAAATCCTCATCTCTACATGAGAGGTAGAATTGCTTATCACTTGCAACTGCGGTTGTACAAAATTCAATACAAAGATTATCAGTCCATCTGTATGTCCATCCATTGATTCCATTGGTGCGGTGAAAAGGGACTTGATGATCCCCATCGTGACGTTTCATTGTGTTGGTGCAGATGGCTTTGCAGAAGGGACACTGCACCCAGCAGCATTCACACAACTGCTTCATCAGAATCTTATCTGGCCTTTCTCTGGATTTCCTCAAACAGATGGAGGACTTTGAAGTAAAATTCTCTTCTACCTGCTCAATGATTGTGCCAAGAGACTTTTCCATCACTTCCTGAAGGAAATCAAAGTCAGTAATATCTTGATGGTTCATACCTTTGATGTCATTTTCTGCAAATCTTAGTTCATCAGTCAGCTCTCTGGAAAACACCTTGAGCCACATGTTTACATCACCTTTACTCTGTTTGGTTTCTGTTGTTGCTGTGTTTGTTGCATGAACTAAAGACTGATGTTTCTGTTTAATATTGATTTTGATTAAAGGAAGGATTTTGGAGGTGTTCTTGGCGCGGAGATACATCTTCACATTATGTTTTATGAAATTATTGAAGTGTTTCTTTGGGTTATGTATGTACTCCATGAACTTGTCAAAGTTCTCTTCCTCTGCCAGTGATCTCAGGATGTGCATCTCCATACCTGATCTGTTCCCGCTAAAGGCTGGGAAACTGGCCCTCATTTCTCCAGCTATATCAATGGCTGTTTTGTCACACACTGCCTGACAAATGGATCCTTTCAGTTTGGTGCAAATGAAGTCCGCAAACACTGCTGCTGATGTTGCCCCCTGACAGCATCTTTTGAAGATGCTGTAATACTGCGGTTTCATATTGGCTAGGTACATTTCCACATCGTTTTTTTCCTTGAATTCTGTGTGAAACTCATTAAACTTCCTCTCTGCAATGTCGCACACATAGAGCAAAAGGTTTATGATTAATTCTTTTTTGAACAAAAGCTTTTGGTGTTTTGATTCAAACTCCTTCACTTTCTTTTTCACAGCATGTTGTATTTCCTGAATGTAACTGTCATTGTAGCCCATTGTTGAAATTGGTTTGTTGTTAATGTACGCCTCCATTTCTTTAGCAACATCATTCAACAGTCTCCTTATCCGATCTTCATCTTCTGGTGTTAGGCCGTTGTTCGATGTTGTAGATTCCAGACTTACATTGTGTTTCCCTGTTATGAAATCAGCAACTTTTTTAATGGCGTTGAAAAAAAAAAAGTTTCTCTCTTGGTCTCCTTGCTTAACTGAGTGTTCGTCTCTGTCACAAACATCTTCTGGCTTCTTTAATGATATGTAAGGAGAATAATTTCCTAAGCACAAAATATTTTTGTAGGAAGCAGATTTTTTTTGACTGTGAACCAGGCTGCTCTCGTTGTCTTCAGATAGGATGCGTAAAACGTCTTCCCCTACCGTAATGCTCTTAATGGGAGTCTTGCCCTGTCCCAGCTCTGAAACCCACACTGCCCACATTGAATCAAACTCTTTCTTTGATTCCTCTTCATTGTTCATGTCTTTCAGTTTTAATGCCAGCTCTTTGCTCTTGTTGAAAAGCTCATTCTCATACTGTGTTCTCTTTTCATCTACCTTCTTACAAGCTTCCCTCTGCTGAATAACTTCATCGAATTTTCTTTTTGTTCCTTTAACAAGATCATCATGAAGCTCACTGATCTTGCGTAGAAATCTTTCCTTCCACTGAACTAGGACCTCCTTATCATGGTTTTCTTCAAAGTAGTGAGTCATCATTTTCTTAACCTGCTCATAGGGCTCCACCAGTTCTTCAACAAGAAATGTTTCTAGCATCATGTCAAATGTTTCATTTTCAACCCTGTTATGTAGTTTGTTTTCAGCCATCAGCATTGCCCTCCTGAGTGTCCATGTCCATTTCCCATACTCTGTCTCCAGTTTTCTGTACACAGCAATCTCCAGAGTATTCTTAAAACTGAAGACAAAGTTTTCATTCAGGAGAGCATTCCAAAGATCATGGATTCTGGTTTTGAAATGTGACAGTGTTTTTCCTTTTTCCTCTAACTTTGAAGTATGAGAGAATATTGTTTGTTTTAAGTCCTGGATGTTCTCACTATAACATGGGTTTGGGGGGGCCATTGGTGGGCTGCCTTCCCAAAGTTGTGCAAAGTACTTGACATCTCTTGTTACATCAAAAGCAATGACATCACTGAAAGATTCCACATCATACTCTTCTTCTTTTGCAGCCAATTGGGTCATCTTATCAAGTTTCTCCTGCAGACGCCTTTTCCCCTCCATGTTTTTCTCGCTAGCTGTGATATCTCCCACGTTCTGATGAACAAAAACACACCTAGGAGACAGCTTCACTTTTTTCATTCTTAAAAAAGCCTGAACTGCAATCTGAAGAACGTCTTGCATTTCTGTGGGATTTTCTCCGAATATGTTGATCAAGGTTGTATCTCCAAGACCTATGACAAAGGTCGCCAATTCATTGTCATGGTGGAGTGTTGCCTTACCAGCCAACTCCAAAGCTCTTAGGCCCTCTGTGTCAACAACAAGAACATAGTCAAAACTTTGGTGCCTTTTCATGTCTTCACTTAGTTCCACAAGTTGCATGAAAGCACCACGTGTGCATCTTCCAGCACTAACAGCAAACTGCAACCCAAACATTGCATTCAGCATTGTAGATTTTCCGGTGCTCTGAACACCCAAGACAGAAAGAACAAAGATGCGTTTGTCCCCAAGTTGCCTAATGACTTCATTCAAAACAGCATGTATCCAGTTCAGTGGAACATGCGCTGCATCACCGTCCATTAGCTCCAATGGGTACCCAGATATCATGAGTTCTGCAGCCAGCTGAGGTAGCAAGGAAATGTTCCTCTTTCCTCCTTTTACTGTTATCTGATCTTTCTCACTTCTCCAGGCTTCATAAATCTGACCAACTTCTCTCAGAAAGTGCTCAATTCCAAAAGTAGCAGCATTTAACTCCTCCGATATGTTTTCCAGTTCCTGTCGATTCATTTCCAATGTCTTTAACATAGCACGGTCTTTTTTTAAAGCCAGAAGAGAGGACCACTTTTGGTCATACTTATGGTGAAGATCTAACAGTGTGACTGAGGAACAGTCATCCAACAGAATCCCCAACCATTTTAAGAAATATGCTCTTTGATTTGAGTTCAGAGTTGCCAAATTATCGATAAATGATTCCATGAAGTCACTCAGACCGAAGTCTCTTTGCTTTCTTCTTATTATTCTCATGTCCTGTTCTATTCTGCTCTTGTGCTTCTCAATGTCTCCATGTAAGCGATACAGATCTTTGTTTTTCTGGCTCCAGTCTTGCCACAATTTTCCCTGACAAGGTAGAAACTTCTCTTTGATTTTGAACAGCTTGGTTTCTTTCAGTTGCTCCAGCAAATCGAGTGCACATGCCTTCCCCTTTTTACAGTCTTCATTGTCCTCATCCACCTTGAAACCTGACTTCTGCAATGCATCTTCAAGTTTGAAGGGCTGATATGGTTTAGACAAACTTTCTCTGATGCACTTTGTCAATTCCTTGATTATATCAGACTGATTTCTATTTTTTAGCCCGATTTTATATTTTCCCTCAGACACTTCAGTTACAGCACTGTCATCATCATCAAGTAAACATATTAGAGGTTTAGAAGAACTGAAAAGCTCCTCTACAATGACCAAAGCCTTATTATCTTGGGTTAGGTTTGGTAAAAAGACAACATTTACGGAGGCAGATTTGGTCAAAAACTTTTGCTGCAACTCATTTTCTTCCGCATCACCATGGAGATTGCAGAACGCCACACAGTCCCTGAAATTATCAGTATCTTTCCCAGAAGGACAGTACCAGGCAATTTCCACAACTCCATCCATCAACAAGCGTTTTTGGCTGTTTCCTGGACAGTGTCTGTGGAAGAACGTGTCGTGTCGTTGGTTGATTAAGCCGTTCAACAGCAAAGACTTGGAAGTGGACACTGTGCCTAGGCTGAACACTGAGACCATCGGCAATGCGGCTTTGGAGATCGGCATGGCTTTGCTTGTCATTTCACCGGAGTCTTCAGGCGACTTCCAGCTTTTGGTTATTTGCCGAAATGTCCAGAGTGGACATTCTATCTCTTGAGTAGTGGGGTTAATCACAATGAGTGGCAGTGCGTACTGACACAGGGACAGCTTAGTAACCATGTACTGCTTAAGAAAATTATCTGCACAATGAAACACAGCCATCTGAACATCCATTGGGTGGATGTGGGTCTTCGTGTTGCTCTCGTCATCACTCACCATTTTTCCGAAGAGCGCATTAAAAGCAGATGTTGGGGCGTCTTTGATTCTAGGCTTATCGATAGGCCTGTCACTGCTTGTGTTACTCTTCTCCTCTGTGACAGTTACATATCTGGCCCTGTAGTCCATCATCAACAGGCTCTGCAGAAAAGCATAGGGCAGGTCTTGCTCTGTTTGTGGCTGCTGCTGCAGCTGTGAGGAGCAGCTAATTTGAAGAAAATCCTTTGTTGTTAATTTGTCTCGTAGCTGAAGTCGTCTCAGGAGCTCCTTAATTTCCGTGTCCTTGCATCGTGGACCTTCAGACCTCTTGCTCTCAGCTTGGCCTGCTCTCACTTGGGCGTCCTTTAAAATGAATCATATCATACTGTTAGCAGGAATTTCAAAAAATAATGTCACTCTTGATTTCTTTCTTCCGGCCCCTCCAGAAAATAACCCAGAAATATATTTTTCTTCATTAATACAGTGGAAATCAATGCAGCATCAGTAGTTATGATTGTAACAATGCTAATGATTAATTTAGCAAATATTTACCTTGACTTCAACTGTGACATCATCGCTGCTGGATGAATGACGTCCTTGCTCTAATGATTTAGAAAGAAAATATATATATATATAAAAAAAAATCTGATATGACAGATCTGTGAACATTTTAAGTTTTAATTTTAATTTTTCAATTTTATCTCTGTCCTTAGACCTCTATAGCCATCTGATAGCTCCATTATAAGCTCCAGAATATCTCCCAAATGTTAACAGCAGGAAAATACAAATCCTGTTTAAATACCTGATGAAGGAGTCTCCTCTTCTGGTGTCTCAGTATGTCCAGTGTGAGGTTCTCGCTGCTGTTCGTCTGCTTTCTCCACATTGTACATGTCTATGGTGTAGCTAGGTTGCCTGTTCCCCGATAGCATGATCTCTACCTTTTCAAGCAGCTCTGTGACCATAGCTGAGTCATTTTTGCTTTGATGGCATGTGTGGTACCTTCCTCCACACTGATCTAGAACCTGCTCAAGAACAGTGTTTCCCTTCAGGTCGTCCACGACTGTATCCTCTCTTGCATCATCATACGTAAAAATTATGATGGTGAACTCCAGAGATCTTGCTCCAAACGTTGCCAGCAGCCAATCCAGTCCACAATTCTCTGTGATTTGACCCAGGGGTACGACCAGGAGGAAAGCATGGATTTCGTGGTTACAGAGGGAGAACCACTGCTGCTGCCAGTCGACCTCAGTGTCCTGGAAGCCCAGCATGTTGATCACAGAAAAGCAACGTCCAGAGACATTGCATTTCCTCAGTGTCAACTGTGAGTGCCCACTGATTTCTGGCTGAAACTTCTGATTTCCTAAAGAAATGGTCCCTGATCCAGCCAGCATCATGGTGAGCTCTGCAGTTTTCAGCTCTTCGTGTAGAACTGCTGAAATTTTAAAAGGGAACACTTAACAGACACTTCAAGTTAATAATAATTTTCTGCAAGTATGCTATGTGTCATGACCTGCCTGTACAGCCCTCTCGTGTACCACGCCTACCTCCTTTACCTCGTGTGCATCCCGCTTGTTAAAAGCTGTTTCCTGTTTGATATAGTCAGTCCTGTGCATTTAGTCCGCTTTCAAGTCTGTTCCCCCAGGTCTGTCATTGATGTTTGTCCTGTGTTTTGCCCATGTTCCTAATAAAACCCCGTTTGTTTGGATTCACATCTCCCGAATCTGCTTCCCTGCTCCCCGCTCGCACATCGGACATGGCACTATGCTTTTAGGTTTATCAAATTTAAAGGGTAATAGATATAGATAGTAAGAAATAAAACATGGTGCTTTTGTTGCCTGTCTGCCTAAATTATGATGTACTAGCAGATTCTGTTGAAAAGGTAGAGAACAACCAAAGATGAACAAATTTAAATCAGAAAAAACTCCATTAAAATTTTCATATTATACTGTAAGTGTGTGTCAAGGTCAGCCTCTGTGATGCCCCACTCTGTACATCATTTCCTTGTTTGGCCAGCAGGTGTCACTAGCCATCCTGTTTGCCAACATTCCCAGTTTTGGCATTGTTCTGTTTCTAGTGTGTTCCCCTGCTCCCTGGGCTGCTTCGTGGCTGAATGGGCTAAGCAGGCGGTTGTAAACTGAACATCTCCTTCGTCATGGATTGAACATTTTAGGTTCTATGCCCTAGGTTCTGTTGTGTAATCCTTGTTAATTATGTTCCCTTGTGTTTCTGTATAGCTTCTTGTCTTACACCTTTGATAGTTGTTCCTGTCTGTATCTAGATTTGTAATTATGTCCTGTTTCATGTGTGTTCCTTGGGTCTCCAATGTAGACTTAGTGCATAGTGTTTGATTGATTGTGACTACCTTGTGCAATTTGTAACTGGCCCACACCTGTCCATTGTTGAAACCCTGTCATGTATATAACTGCCTGCCCATGCCCAGTCCCTCTGTAAGTCATTCTGAGTACTGTTAGTGCTGTGCCTTTGGTCTTGTGTGTTCCCTGTGTGTGCAGATAATAGTTTCTAGCTGGTGTTTTCCTCCACATTTGTATATATTTTATTTCTAACATTTGTGAGTTTTTGCTGCCTGCCTTTGTTTTGACCCCTCATGGACCCTTTGGTTTCTGTCACTTGTAAGTTTGGTTTTTCAATAAATGTCTTTTTGTCTGTAAGCCACACAGGGATCATCATCCATCATACCTAATAATTACGGTTAGTTTGTTGGGAAATGCTTTCTTGTTTAATCTTATTATGAGTCCTCAATGCAGTCCTGCTTGGGAGGGTAACATAAAAATTCACATAAATGTCCATATTCACTCAAACCTTATGGAAATCATTATACATTAATAGACGTTAGATACATGATGGGACTATTGTCTTGAGTATTTGAATGTTATTTATATCATGTCATGTAATTATTGGTCTGTTAAGTAGTCCACTGTGATGCATTCTCACCTTTTTCATTTGATGATTGTACATCAGGATAATTCCCATCAGCCATCTCTTCCGCTTGAAGGTTTCTCTGCAAAACACAAACAGATTCTCATTTTGTCAGATTAATTTGTTAAAAAAAAATATTGGAATGACGGCTCATGTTTTACTACAAAATGAATAGAAAAATACAAAAAGATGTTTTAATAATCCAGGATGACCTGAGGCATTACATCATCAAATACCAGTCAGCCATTTTGGAAGTGGTTTTATTTTTTCAAAATTTTTTAAGTTTGCCGATGTTCATTTTTGTTATATTGTACATTTAAGACACGCTTACTGTGTTTTTGTTTTGTTCTGTACTTCCTCTTAGTTTTTCACGTAGTGTATAATATCCTAGGTGAAAAAAAATGCTAGTTCATCTATCTTTGTACAGTGACCATCACTGGGAACATCCAGAGATTCCAGAATGGGAGAAACCCCTTCATGTTCATGCTCTGCAGGACTGCCTGACATGCTGGATCTCAGTTAGACATATTTATCTTGAATATTTTGGTCAGTTTCTTGCTCTGAAGAACCGTCTGACATGTTGGATGTCAGCTGAAAATTTTTATCTTGAATTTTTCATTCATTCATTTTTTCTGTGCACAAACTCAGAACACAGACTTAGAGAGTCGAAACTGACTTTCCAGCAAAATCACTGGGGGAAAAAACAATAAAATTAGTACTTGTTTAAGGACCTTTATTTCTTAACAAAATTATGCATTACATACATTTTTAATGTAACCTAAATTAAGTTAACATAATTTTCATACATTTATATGCAAATTTTAGCTAATGCATTTAACAATTAATAGTGGTAACGCAGGTTAAATGTGGAGCGGTCCGGTTGCTCCTAGCCTGCAGGGGGCGATGAAACGGCAATAGTATCCCTTAGCTAAGTTGAACTATTTATGAACCCTTTCCGGCAGAAAAAAAAACATGAACGTCAGTTATACTTAAGTTCACGATTGAGTCACAATCCGTTAAATCTTTTTTTCTTTAATGAATCAAATTTTGCTATCATGTTATTGTCGTGATTTTATTTCACTTCTTTGACCACTATTACTACCAGGCGCCACAAAGGGGTGGAAGCCACAGGGACCCTTAAAACATTTGGCACAGAATTTAGTTGGGAGCCTAATATCAGTAGCTGCGTCCTGCTACCCAGTGCGCTTAAAATGATATTAGGTACCAGTACAGTAGACCTATGTTCTTCCAGCACGTCGACTTTTTATCAGAACACACATAAAGCCATAAACAGATAAATACAGTCACGCAGTATAGTTCATGTAATGACGAATTTTTATGTCTCAAGCGAAGGACTGCATTGAGGCCTCAAATAAGATTAAACAAGAATTCGTGTAATTTTATTCGTCTTCCACAGCACTAGTAATCCCTCAAGCTTTGATTAAAAACATCGTCCTCGGACAAACCTTACGCAGAGTGGAGAAATGAGCAGAGGGCGCTGTCCACTGCAAGATGCGTTAATTCGGGGATACAATACCTAACTCTCGGTTTAGTTTATTCAGAAACGAAAGTGAAACCACTTTGTGACATTCTAAAACCTATACTTTCTATAACTTTTAGTAGCATATCGAAAATGCACTGCATTATGTGAAAGAAATCTTTTACTGTGAATTTAGAGTTTTTTCTTGCACATTTTGTTTAATAATACAACGTAAAGTACCTGAAATAAACTAACAGAAATAAACGGTAAATAATGACAATAAGTATCAAGCAAGGAAAACTTTGATCAGTTTTTAAAAATGCCCATATTCCAAACACGCATCCGTTTTATATAACTTTTTATTTCTTTTGTTTTGCAGCAGCTCAGTTCCATTAACTCAGCGTTATCTGGCGCGCGGCTGCAAGCACTCAAGCACGTAAACCAGTAAGTATAACGAGAACCGGTTTAATTTAAGGACAGAGTGAAAAGACAGTGTGTATGTAGAACGTAATCCGAATAATAAAGATTGAAATGTTCATGCAATAAAAATTAAAATGATAGATAGATAGATAGATAGATACATGTAATTAACTTATAAACACTTATAAATCACTTGCATACCCGCTGTATTCACCGACATCAGCAACTTCTCAGTTTGAATGTGAAATCAGTAGAGGAAGATGTTACACTCTACACATGCAGTTATACGTATCCTGGAGGGGGGCACTGACGGCAATAGTATCCGTTCAGTTATTTATTAACTCTATCAGGCACAGAAAACTTCAGTTATAACTTAAATTGTTTTAGCATAAATGGGTCAAAAGTCATTCCGTGCAGTCGTCTATGTAAAGTAAGGGTCTGTATGTAAAGTAAGACAAATTAAATTAAGCACATTATGGTACAACTTGTTTGCTGCTTGATACAAAATGACAACTCGCCCTGTTACATTACTTATCTATAAGAAAAATGTCTGACGTACTTTATTTTGAATACACGCAGTTTGTTGCCACTGAGTGCCATGCTGGCTCTGCGGGCACAGTTGTGGGGACTGTGATAGTCAGCGGGGTTCAGATAAAGCTTTTTCATATCGTCATACGGTCTGGACATTATACAGCAGTATAGTCCTATAGGGTATTTTCAAAAGCAACGTTACTCTGCAATATATCTCCGACATTTTGAAATCTTGGCGATAGGATTCGCTGAGCGCGGACGAGTTTTAGAAAAACATTTTTACTCTGCCATAGGAAACAAAACTTGGCAAGCTTCTTTTCAAGATTATGTAGTATATGTTAAAAATTTAACGTTTTAAATTTAATTTTAAAGTTTACCTCTTGTGCTTTTGCATGAGCTCTGCATGCGGATTCAAAGCCAATCGTAATCATTTTCATATTAGCTGTTTAAATTAGGCTTAGATGGGTTTGTGAAAAATGTATTAAACTCCTATTTGCTTTATAAATATCACAATATAGGCAGTGGTGTCTTGATGGTTAAGGAAGCGCACTTGTAATTGAAAGATTACAGGTTCGAATCCCCGACCAACAAGACAATACCGAGGGACCCTAACCAATTAAGGTACCACCCCCAAGCACTGTTCTCCGGGCGCTGAATTAGCTGCCCCTGCTATGTCACATATGGGTTAAAAGCAGAGAACACATTCCGTTTTGGTGTGTCAACAATGACCACTGATCACCAAATTCTAAAAAAGTCGCATGGGAATGTCTGAAATTTTCTGGTATCGTCCAGCCCTAGTCTGTTCAAGCTCATCTGATTAACCATGCTTAAAATACTCTCCCTGTAGCCTACAATTAAGATAAAATGATTCCCAATAATAATTCATAAAAACACACGTTTATAAAACATTCGTAAATCATTTTATTAATAGGAACGCTTGCGGCAGCACTAAGGGTGAACCTGAACGCAATAATTTGAAACAGTATCATCTGCCAGAAAGTTGAAGGACACGTCACAGGGGGATGGAACGTGGACGGGGGCGCGTGGTGGTGACATCACCATATAAAAAACATTTAAAGTTCAGAAACTAAAATAGCACAAACGACAATTTCAACGGCACAAACCGGCACAAACGCAGATTTAAATAAAACGAACAAAACTTATTTTTCGTAACATTTGTCACATACACAAGGACAAGTGTTTCAGATATTTGGCACCTTTAAAATGTGCCCACCTTCTGCAGGTCAAGTCACACTGCATCTAAAGCACCATAAAAGGAATACATCATGTGAAACAAACCTTTATGACAAATCTTTAGAGAAATGTAATATTTATGGTTTCCATATAAAAATAATGTGAGGTTGAAACAAACATTTTATGAAGTCATAATAAAGTGTATAAACCTTTTGCTCCGTTAAAATATTTTCGGTACAAACATCAGACATATGTTTAGGAGGAGTTAATGTGTAAATTCGGTCAATGTAATATGGTTTGGAAATGTTTCTTTAAAAACTGAGACGTTAAATTAGGAACTGAATGAGAATGTGAGTTACCATTTCAATCATGCTTTTATCAGCAATCCCTTCCAACAAAGTAGCATATAAACCACATAGTAATGCTCAGCATTTCCTAGGGTTTCATAGAATTTGAGGGGTAATCCGTGAAAGTAGCCGTAGAAAGCCAGACTTTCCCTTAATCCTGCTTCATGGAACACCCCTCTGGTCCCAGATTTACGGAATTCGAAGTCCGTAAAAATACACCCAATATAATAATAATTACAACGATTTGTTTAATGCACTAATACGCACATATATCAAGAATGTAAAAAAAAAATAAGATAAATCCCGTTAAACTAACATACAAACCTTCGCTTCTGCTAAACATGCAAAAATGGCAAAAACATTCCGACTTTAGAGACTTACTGCGCAATGTTGACACACGCATGCGCTATAGCGATTGGAACCAGTTTTTGTCCTGTATGAAAACGTCACAACACCTATTGGAAAGTTTCGGGACTATAGAATATTATCCGGGGCTTTAGCCAAATAGCCCGATCCTAGGCAGTCTCCAGTAATCAATCACTAGCAGGAAACGGTATTTGACATTCGTCATCACAAAGAGATTGAGAGAGAGAGAGAGAGAGAGACCTGTGAGTAGCTTTTCGTAAATAGTGTATAACTATCTCATAACTATTGTTTGTTGAACTCAGAAGTTACATTTTCTTTCTTGTACTACGTTTTCCGAGATTGAGATGAAAAATGAAGATCGTTTCTTGTTGCAGATTAAATAGGCTAACAACAGCATTTACTTTGTTGAATCCGAAAATATATTTGTTGAAAATACGGAGAATGGTTTTTACATGGCTACTGTAACTAAACATGATGAAATGAGCAAAGACATCGTTCATGTTTTTCATATTCGTGCACCTGGATGTTTGATGGAGCGGGTCATTCGTCGTACCACATCTAAGGACACCTGTGGAGTCACAGTGACTGCATGGTCACTTAATTAGTATCAACGGGTAAAATTAAGAATATCGTGTCGCTTTTATTTCAGCCTGCTTTACAACTTTATTACAACATGCATTCCTCTCGATTTCAGTTATTTGTAGTTTCCGATTATTGACTGTAGCGCAGGGGGAGGCAATTCTTATCTTTGTCGCTAGATGGAGACATAACGTAAGAAATCCCAGATTTGTCCCATTTTTAATTCCTGCATTTTCAGACGTGTTTTATATTAAGAAATTAATTAACAGCTTTTTCTATACCAGTTGGCCACTGCATTTGATTCTACTGAATCTATAGGAATTACGTAATATTGGCTTTTATGTTTTTCCATTTATAAATTATAAATTGTTCGCTTCCTTTTTCTCTGCATCGTATCTGCTAACTGTACATTTTCAAGCGCTTAAATCTGTGTCTGCATAAGCAGACGAGGCTTGGCCGCCACCCCGAAGCTGTATTGCTGTAGAGCGACCGGGCGCTCTTGTCTTACTGGACGTTTCGGCTGCCTTTAGGTGCACCGTCGCTGGTTGCATTCCGTCACGCGAGGCGGCACTTTTCTGATGCGCGGAGGCGTGGCCGGTTCATTCTGAAACCCGTTGCGGTTTGTGATCGGAATTCGTTTCTATGGCAAACATCGTTTCCTCACGACGAGCCTTTTGTTAGACTTTTAATAAAGAAATGAAGAAGTGCTCAATTAAACACAGTACCCGCCTGTCCTTTTCGCCCCTTAACTGCAACTGACACATCTTTCTGCCCTCAGGACGAAGCCTGACCCCATAATGGCGTATAGATCACATCTGTTCCTAATGATTCTTGTTATTTCCGCTTTTTAAATAGAAAAAAAACATTTTAACAAGTTAATGTCAACGTGCAAGCGAACTCTAAAGATACTGAGTGCCACTTTTTAAACCTTTGAACACTGGCCCCTCAGAAAGTGTCTACACTGATCTGCTTAGATATCCTTGTTTTCACAAGACATTTGTTGTGTTACAAACTAACATAAGTTTGATAGCATCTGTGTAATCATTAAGAAAAGGGAAATGAGCTTGAAAGTAGATTCTAGAGCATATGAACCTCAAAGGTTTCATTTACTTGTTTGTTGTGCAATAAAAACATAAAGTTATATGTTACAAATGTGCATCAGTCACCACTGTAATATTCAAACATCTTCTGTGACCCTCTTTTCTCTGAATAAGTTCCTCCTCCTCTGATCTGTTGGCGTTTGTGTGTGTGTGTGTGTACGCATGCGTGCGCTCACACCCTTGTGTGACTTCAAGCCACACAGCAGTTCTGAAACCAAAACTTCTGGCTGATGAAGTGCTGCAGGACTTGGAATGAACCAGAGGATATTTGAAAGAAATATTACACAACAAGACGTAAAACACGGACCATCTGCGGTGGCGCCTTCAATGTAACCATGAGAAAGCAGTTTAATCTCCTAAAACAGCTTGGATCACTGGGAAAGTAAGTTACATTTATTTGGTAGCATCAGAATTGGATTAAATTTCTGTGAAATACACACTTTTTTGAGGGGGTGAGGTTGAAATTAAGGACTTGTTTGAATATTGGATTTTGGTGGCAGTTCAGATGTGCTTTGCAGTGTTGCCGCGGCGATCAGGATCTGTCCAGCCAAAGCTCGGATGTGTCCCTGTGTGCAAGGCGCAGCTCCGGAATCCGCGAGCACTGGGATTCTACCCACAGACAGCAGGGGTGCTCTTGTTTTTGGGGTTGTGGGTGTTATCATGAGCAGGGGCCTCATCGCGGCAGCTGTATCGGGGTTGAGGCCACATGTCAGCTGCAGAACAGCCCACTGTCTCGGGAAAACCGCAAGCACCAGTGCGGAGGTCCTGAGCTCGGTCTGTAAACACCCGCCACTTGACAAGCTCACCGATTTGAAGTAGCTAAAGAGCCGCGTTCATTTTTCTGTCCAAGCGTGTGGGAGTCATTTGTGCAAAGAGATGAAAGGGACGATGAAGCGTTATTTAGCGAATCAAACATATTGTTGGAAGCGCAGCTCTCGTGTTTTTTTTTCTGAGTTCTATTAAAGTCACTTGGAGGGACTTTTGTTTAGAGTCAGCAGCACAACAAAAGGCGTTTTTTTAGCTTTTGCGTAGGTATCTTGTGGCCCAGCAGATGGCTGTTATTCAGTGCACCAACCCTCCCCCACCAACAGCAGTACCTTTCACCTCTGCTCCAGAACTAGTATGGTCTGTCATGCACTTCAGCCCTTTTGCAGACTGCAAATCTATCTGCCCGAGGCCTTTCTGTGCCATGGCTGCAAACCAAACCCTTAAATGTATTTGCGAAGCTGAACTGGAGGCCCTCCGGTGCATGAAACAGCAGCCGGGCTCCGTGCTCAAGCAGCATTCAAACAAAGAGTTCCGATAATGTGGGGGCTTTCTGGGGGAGGGTGCATGTCTACAAAAGGTCCTCATATACGATATATATATTAATACATGCAGTGGAGGGATTTGCCCCAAATAGACTCCACTTTTGTATGGCCTTTCATGCTTTTGAAGTTGCTTTGTCCGAACTTGTGGCCCTTAGGTCATAAGTGTGCAGTGCGTCTGCACACATCTATATATACAGACATGCATGCTGACTCTCACCTCGAGCTCATTTCCTCTAATGACCTCTAACCACAGAGTAATGGTCACGACTCCAAAGGCTTTGTAGATCTCAATAAACACCTAGTGCTTTGTACACTGAGATCCCTCCATGTCTTCTCCTGTTGCTACCTACTGTTACATGTTCGTTGTGTTTGTAGTAGTATTAGAAATGTAATCTGTGTAACTGCGTAGCTAAAGGAGAACAATGCAGGTAGCTGCATAAAGATGTTTAACGTTTATAATGATGGTAACCAAGCATTGCGGGATAGATACTCAGATGATTATTTGTGTCACTGCATGTAAATTTGTTTATAAATGGTTTGGAACGTGCTGAACTGAGCCCTGAATGCCCTGAGGAAGATTGAAGTAATTGATTTATGAAGAGTTGTTTGGCTATAGATCTTTTCTTTTTCTAGGACGCAAGATGCTACTGATCTACTCACTGAGGACCTGGTGCTGGTGAGTTAGTGTCTCCTGCAGGTCATGGGACCTTTGCTGTTCCCATCACGTGATGAGCGGAGTTCTCCGAGGCGTCCGTCACTCTCAGGTGTCCGCTCGTGTGATTGGTTGCAGGTGGAGCAGAGAGTTGAGCCAACCAAGAAGGCTGCCCAGATCATTCACAAGAAGCTGTCTGCTTGCCTGCAGAGCCAGTCGGGGTTAGATGCCGAGAAGCGCACGGTAACCGTGGAAATGTCCGTCTATTTCACGAGTTGTGGTGCTGTGTCCAGTGCGTAGTTGGAATTCTATCTTCTGATATTTACAGCTTTTTGCTCTCTCCCGTCAGAAAAAACTCCCGTTGATGATGCTGTCCATGAGCATGGCAGAGAGCCTGAAGGACTTCGATGGAGACTCACCAATAAGGTGAGAGCGAAGTGGAAGTGTGACCCCCCCGACCTGTGTCAGTCGCACCTTATTGGCCAGAGGTTTTTGGACTCCTCCCCTGATTGCCCTTGTGGTCCTGCTCATCCCTTTGTCCCCCGGGTCCTGCAGGAGGGTTCTGGAAATGTGCTGCTTCATGCAAACTCTCCTGGCGAAGACGCTGGCCGACTTCGAGGTGCAGCTGGAGAAGGAAGTCCTGGAACCGCTCAACAAACTCAGCGAGGTCACATTACCCAGAATTCCCCTCACAGCAGACTTGTATTTAGAGTTACCTCATTAAATGGTCTTAAGTTTCTTTTTATTCATCTGGTTTGAAATAAACAGCTCAGCAAAACACAGCTAACGTGAATAATAACAGAACTGCTCTATAGTTTGACTCGGATTGAGTAAATTTAAACATTAATTACTGGGTTAGTGTGCAGTCATCGCTTTTCAGAAAGTAGGAATATATCTAAGAATAAACAGACTGTAATGTTGAATTGCCCGTTTGAAATATATGTTTGAGATTCTATGTGTTTTCACATGTTGCTTATTTATATAGTTTGATTATCTTGTTGTCAGAATAGCTTGGAAAATAGCCTGAAAGCTGCCAGTGTACATCTTCACAGGCTCCTCAGGCCTGGTCCTTAGCATTTGTGTCTACCCACAGTGCGCTGCATGAAAACTAACGCCAGGGCCTTTTTGTTCACAGGAGGACCTACCCGAAATTCTCAAGAACAAGAAACAGTTTGCCAAGCTGACCACGGACTGGCTCAACACCCGCAGCAGGTAGGGGGAGGGGCCCACGAGCACAAGTCACGAATCCGCAGTCTGCTTGGCAGTTCTCTGGCATGCCACTGTCACATCATGCTGCAGAGACTGTCACCTCCTGCACCTCCACCCATATCCCTGTCTCCACCCTCCTTCCAGATCCCAGGCCAGCTCAGGTCCGCAGGCCAAACAGGATGGCCTCAGGGAGGAGGTAGAAGAGGCCTGGAGGAGGCTGGAGAATGTCAAGGTGTCGGTCTCCGACTTCGCTGGCTGCTCACGTTGCCGGTCACATGACCGGTGATAGGCATTGGGTAGCTTACAGTGGCACCATCTGTCGTCATGGCAACAAGCGGGGGGTGGGGAGGAGACAGACATGGCCTTCCTGAACTAGTATACAGTGTGTATCCAACCTGAATTCTGTTGAATAATTTGAGATTAAATAACATAGACAGGAGAATGACACAGGGAGTCGTTGGCAGAGGGATGGTCCTCAGGGACATCTGTGTCGTTACAGGACCAGTACTCTGCTGACTTGTACCACTTCAGCACCAAAGAGGATGAATACAGCAGCTATTTCACCCGCGTGAGTTCCCCCGCCCCCCCGCTTCCTAACCCTGTCCCACCCTCCCCCTTCGTTTCCACACGGTGATGTGCAGTCACTAAGTGCCGGCTACCTTTGTGGGTCCTTGTAGCTGCTGGAGTTACAAGCCGATTATCATCAGAAGTCTCTTTCCTTCCTGGAGCGGAACATTACAGAGCTGAAGGAGAACCACAGCCAATCAGGTTCAGCCGAGCTCACGAGTGCGCACGCGCATGTACGAGTGCGCGCGCGCATGTGCATGAATGCATATGTAGGCGTGTGTGTTCGTGTGGGCGCGTGTGCGAACCTGTCAGCGGATGTGCACATGTTGCGGTCCGTGTGTACGTGGCCCATCTGTGCTACGTACACACGGACAGTAACACGTGCCACGTCCCTGGTCCGCATGCACAGTACCTGACTCCGACCCCCACCCCCCATCCTCGCACCCGCAGGCCCCCTTCTGGGCGGCTCCTTCAAACCAGTGTACGGCCAGCCACTGGTCTCCCACCTGCTGGACAGCGGCCGACATATCGCAGCCCCCATTCAGGAGTGCGTCCACATGCTCCTGAACACAGGCATGCGGGAGGAGGTAAGGCAGGGCCGATGGGGGGCGCAGATACCCACGGTCTCTGACCGTTTGCTTTTGGCTTTCAGTTCCATCTGGTGCAGTTTCATTTCAGTGTGATTTATTGACATCAGTTTGTGTTTAAGGACAGAAGAAGAATCAAACATTATACAGGTTATAATGATAAGAGTCACAGTACTGAGGCAGCACTGGTCATGCTAATGCAATCGCTAATGCTGTTGTTGCTAATGCTATGGCTATCGCTCATACTGACTTTGCTACTGCTATTGCTAATTCTGTCATTGATAATGACAACAACCATACTGTGGCTGTACTCGATATGTCCACTCACCCACTACGTAGTCCACTACATAGTGAATTGGCCGTTTTGCAGTGCTGTTTGAATTCTCCACTGTAAATTTCATTCACTATATCGTGCACTACAAAACTGGCGCGAAGCACACCAAAATATAGAATCCAGAAGTTGTAACCAGCGTCAGTCGCCTTAGACCATGATACAATACGACCATATTTGAGAAACTTTGCTCAGACTGTAACCGTTAACTGTTGCTAAGTAGGTCACTTCTTAAATTCACAATTAATACAGTATATTGATATTTATAATATGAAACACCATAGTTAGAGTTGCAGCCCTTGTCATGCTTGGTAGGTAGATACAGTACAGTATGTAGTAAACGAGTTTTGTTTTATTTTTATTTCCACGTTGTGAAGACATATGTCAATTGCAGCGTGTACTTATCCAAAAATAGCAACGTTAGTGTCCAGGGTTACCAACTGTGGTCAGCTGGCTGGAGTGAGATAATCAATTCGAGACCAGTCTGCACAAACATGCACACGCATTTTTATGTATGTAACAGTTTTATTAACTTGTAAATAGCCTGTAGTGTTTGCAAACTACCCCAATCCTTTTGATGTAGCAAATTTTTGGTTTATAATGGAATAATATAGATTTGCCATAAGATTTCTTGAGCGTGAGAGTCTGAAAGCACGATTGTCACGCCAGATGCGTGAGATTTGGCGACCGTGAGTGTCTGTGTTGTGTTATTACAATAAAGAAAAACGGGTATAAATATTCACACAAAATTTACAATAAAGAAAAATTGTAAAAAAAAATTACATCATAATTTAACGTTAAAGGGGATGTTCTGGCGTTTGTTCATGCAACAGAGATAACAACAACGAATAATTATGTAGCAGCATAATATCCACATAGTGTCTGAAATGTATCAACTGCTGTTTGGTTTAATCCCTTAGTGAGTGTTCTATGTAGTGAACATTATATAGTGAGTGAATGAGTGAGTGAGTGAGCAAGCGGACAGTTCGGACAAAGCCAATGTTTGTCTTTCCCTCACCCGTCTGCCATCATTTCAGGGTCTCTTCCGACTGGCGGCAGCGGCGTCTGCGGTAAAGAAGCTGAAACATAGCCTGGACAGTGGCAGTGTGGACCACAGTGAATTCAGCTATGACCCCCACGCCGTGGCAGGTGAGAGAGTAGAGGGACGTGGGCAAAGTGGTGTACAGTTGTGCTGTTTTGGTCACAGTTATGTAAGGAAAGTATGATCAGGAAGAACTAGACTGTCATTAACAGGACGCAAACTTACGGCTTGTTACAATGCATTACACAGTGCCACATTATGTAATAACTCGACAAAATGTAACAAATTTTCATCACACAATGTCAACACATTATGTAATAACACCGCATTATGTAATGACGTGACAAAATGTAACAAAATTATAGACTACATTATATTTTTATATTGCAACATTACCCTATTATTATTATTATTATCATACAATTTGTTTCATTCTGTCAAGTTATTACATAATGTATTACATTATTATGTGTTGTTACAGGGCTCCAGATAGTCACTTTTATACCGTCTCCCTTCCCCATGCGATATGTTGTAACATCTTTGTGTCTCACAGGGGCCTTGAAGTCATATCTCAGGGAGCTACCTGAGCCGCTCATGACCTTTGATCTTTATGATGAGTGGTTCAAAGCAGTCAGGTAAGGTGCTGATTGGCTGGGACGCACACGGCCAGTGGACGGACTTCAGGTCGAAATGGGAAATGTTTTTGTTTTTACCCCCCTTTCTCTCCCCCCACCCCCACAGCGAAAGGGAGCTTTCCGACCGGGTGGAGAGGCTAAGGGAGGTACTGAGGAAGCTTCCTGTGGAAAACTACAACAACCTTCGGTTAGTGGGTGCCCGTCCCGCCCAGTGTGCGAAATATAAGGGGGTCCGGGGGGGTCCGACACCCTCGATTAACCCATGAGACCCCACGAAAGCCTCAAAAGCAAAATTTTAAGGGGGTCTCAAGATCGGTATTGCGCAACAATAGGGAGATGGGGACCCCCCCGAATGTTGACAGGTATTTCGCACACTGGTCCTGCCCTCCTCTGCATGCGCTGCATTGGGGCTGTCCCGGCACATGACCATGGCTCTGAAACACTACTGCTTTGCCCCATCTCCCTCCCCTTCCTGCTTCAGGTACCTGATTCAGTTCCTGGCCCGGCTGTCGGAGCAGCAGGCCGTGAACAAAATGACCCCCAGTAACGTCGCCATCGTGCTGGGGCCCAACCTGCTGTGGCCAAAGATGGAGGGGTGAGTCCGGGGCAGGGGTTAGCGTGTCTGCTTCTGTGCTGTGTTTTACACACCCAGGGCTCATTCTCTGGGCCTACAATATCACATTTAGTAGATGCCTTGATCAAAAGCAACATACAGTGGAGAAAGTAGGGTCAGAGAGTCCCTGGAGTAGCTGAGGTTAAGGGTTTACTCAACCGACTCTCTACCGACCATGGGATTTGAACAAGTGGGTTGCCAGCTCTCACGCATCTGGCCTGACACTCACGCTTTCAGACACTCACACTCACGCAAGAAATCTTGCGGCAAATCTGTATCATTCCATTATAAACCTAAAATTAGCTACATCAAAAGCATTGGGGTAGTTTGTAAACCCTACAGACTATTTATAAGGTAATTAAACTGTTACATACATGTAAATCAGAGTGCAGACTTGTCTCAAATTGAATATTTCACGCCAGTCAGTTGACCAAAGTTGGCAACCCTGGAAGTAGTGACTTTTAGATCACAGGTAGTAACCCGCTTCACCCCAGCTACATAGAGCTGCCTGTTTAAGGCTCTAAACACAGGATTTATTAGCTGATTTGAGCATTTCTGTTTGTCTGAGTATCATTGTAATTTCCATCAATGAAGCTTGTATTGACAGATTATGATATTAATGACTGAATCCTCCTGCTCCCCTTTTAGGGAGAATGTGACCTTTGACATGGCGTCGGCCTCCTCTGTCCAGGTGGTTTCTGTGATAGAGCCGCTGATACAGCATGCCGGCAGCCTGTTCCCTGAAGGTATCGCATTCCTGCATGCTTTTTATCTGCGGCTCTCTGACCGCCAGCGTGCCTTACCTCCTCTCACTTCTGTTTCTTTCTCTCCCTTTCTAGAGGTGGACTTTAAGGTTCCTGAGCTTCCGGGGAATTCCGATCTGACTTCCTCACAGTCCCTGCCCTGTGTTGCAGATCCACACTCTTGCACAGACTCTAGTATAACACCTCTTGCTGACAGGTACTGAATACTTTTGGGTGTGCACCCCAAGGTGTTTGAGACATAACATTAGATTAGTTAATTTCAAACACAACCATAGTATGATTGTTGGTATAATCAGTGATAGAATTAGTGATAGCATTAGCATTGACAGTATTAGCGATAGCATTAGCATTGACAGTATTAGCGATAGCATTAGCATTGACAGTATTAGCGATAGCATTAGCAATGACAATATTAGCGATAGCATTAGCAATGACAATATTAGCAGTTGCATTAGCATGAACAGTATTAGCGGCAGTATTAGCAAAGACAATGACAGACCAGTATGTATATGTCTTGCCCATTCTCTCTCTCTCTCTTTAGCTCATCATTGTCACAAAACATCTCTGAAGCGCTCTCCCAATTGAGCTCCATGGGTAACAGCTCTTCCTCTGACTCGAAGAGCAGGCAACCTGTCCTGACCAGTCACCAATCCCCAGCCACCAGCTCTGGTTCACACGGACCCCCCCACCATCAAGCAGCAGCACCACCCAAAGGTCGACCGCATACCGCCACTGCATGCGCCTTCCACAGTTTTGCGACACGGTTACTTAGGTTTCGGTGGGTTTGACACACCCCGGTGTTTTTCGGCATACAAAAGGGCCCTGTCCCGAGGTGTCACTCACATGTCAGCGTGGGGGGTGCGGGGGTGGGGGGTGCCTTTATGTTTGGGGAAACATAACGCTTCCACCTGCAAAGGACTCATAACAAAGAGGCTCATTTTTGGACCAAAAATATTCAACAAGGACATTTGGCTCAACAAACAAATCAGTCTGAAACACAGAAAGAGGAACTTTGTTTTAATGGTAGTTTATACCATATGATTTTTAACTATTGTAATAATACTAGTCTTGTTAGGTTTATTAGGTCTTATTAGGTTCTTGCTTCATTAGAAGTCTTTGTGTAGCTCATGCTCCGGTGCTGCTCACACTTATATCTGGACATTCAATGGAAGCTCAGCCCAACTGCTATTTCCCTCCATTTGCTTTGGATAAAAGCATACAGTATGCCGCATACAGTACCGCGCAAAAGTTTGCACACGCCAGGACACCTAGAAAGGAGAGTGATGGGGTTGCATCACATGACCAGGTCACCAGACCTAAACACAGTGGAAATAAGTGCACTTGTCCGTACTTGTGTTCTCGTGTACCCGTTTTACGTCATCTTCCATTGCCGAAGACCAGTTCCAATACTTAAGTGCAGAGGTACAGAAGACGGTAAAAATCCCTGGATGTTGTTCTTGCTCTGCCCCAAATATCAAGGATACATCGGTTGCATCCTCACCAAATGACACCAATCCAATGATTCATTGCACCCCAAAGTTCATTCTTGGCAGGTAACCTGTCTTGCCAAGACCACAAGAATGATCTTTACGTTCTTGGTATTGAGAAACACCCATGGCTTTGGAGGAGTTTGACCAGAGACGGAAGGCAAAGCGGCCAATGAGAGCTCAGCATATGTGGGACCTCCTTCAGGACAGCTGGGAAAGCATGTCAGGAGGCTACTTCATGAAAACGGGTAATAGGAAAATAGAGGGTCAGTCAGTCCCTGGGGCACTTGGGGTTAAAGACCTTGTTCAAGGGCCCAATGGTAAGATCACTCTGCTGACCCAGGGATTTGAACCATCATCCTTCTGAGTTCCAACCCACAGAGCTGCCCCCCAACAAATTATTTTTTTTTGTTTAATACTTTTTTTGGTCAGTGCACAATTCTATATATGTTATTTTATAGTTTTTATGTCTTTTTAATTATTCTAAAATGTAGAGAATAGTTCAAATAAACCTTCCAAACTGTTGACTGGCACTGCATGTGAATGTAAATACCATTTTGTGCTTGTCTTTCTCTATCTAACACAGCTTGGAGACCCAATCTGCAACAGAAACCGTTTCTCCAAGCCAGAGAGACTCCAAAGGGGAACGATGACTTCTGCAAACCCGCGGGTCGGTCTCTTCTGCCTGCCCAGATGGAGACGCCGTTGGTACCGACGATGCACTGTGACCATCTGAGCAGGAAGCCGCCTGTCAAGAAGGGCACGGTGAAATGCCCCAGCTTCCCACCCCCCAACCCTCCCCAGCTGATCAACAAACACCTTTCCTCCCTCGGCCAGTGACCTGGGACCGCCACAGGCTTCGTAAGCGGCGGGTCCCTCCGTACTCGCCCACATCATGCCCACCGTCCTGCTACGCGTGGGAAGTGACCACAGCAGAAAACACACATCTATGTTTGTCAGAAATGTTTTATTATCATGCTGTATGATGAGGATATTATTTGTAAGTGTGCCAGTTACACTCAGCTTTTGTACATTTACCGTTGCGTTCCTATGCCAGCTACTTCCCTCATAATCCGTTACCTTACTGTATGCATGGAGGAAACTCTGTGTCTCTCAGTGTCAAAAGCTTTGCAGTTAATCGTGTCTAATCTTTCATATGCCTTGCTTGCAGTTTGCTTCTTCTAAGCATTACATTTCCGCGTGCGGTATATTTCTTGTGGTGAGCACAAAGATACTAGCGAATACAATACAATGACTCATCTAAAGGCTAAATTCACAGCAGCCAAATTACTCTTTTCTTTCTAATGGTACTTCGTCTGCTATTTCTTCTGTAGTCTTGCAGCTGTAAGAGCCACTAATCTCCCCAGTAATTTACAGAATGAGCCGCAAATCCATCTAAATATGCTCTTAAATTTGACGACCTATTAGTCTTTCAGGACTGGATGCTACACTGTTCGCTTTTGGTTTCTGAGGTTCTAAAAGCAGGTGGTTTCCTGTTTGCATTGATGCTGTGTGATGTATTGGATTAAAATAGCGGGAACTGAAAGTACCTGTTTATCTAAAAAAATAAAGGCAGCTGTAAATGATCCAGAATGGTGAAATGAAACAGTCTGGGAAAGCTCGCTTATTCACAATGACTAGTATGTACAGAAGACTGCTTTCACAAATACTGCTTGTCCATTAAATTCAATCCATTTCCTACAACTTTTCAAAGTTCCAGCTCTTAATATTTCTGGGTGAAATAAACAATCTGTGTTTTTATGCATCACTTGTTAACCTGAGCAATCTGAGAAAAGTCAGTACAGTTTCCATTGACATGGAGGTGAAGGCAAAATGGCTCAAAGCGAATGTGTTAGTTCAGGAAGGGTGCGTGTGTGGTTGGCACAGTGGCTTAATGACTAACACTGCGGCCTGACACCTTACGGTTTGCATACACCGAGATGAATTTCTGTCTCTCAATGATGTATGTGCCCTGTGACAGGCTAGCATCCTTTCTAGGTTGTCCCCTGCATCACATTCCGGAATAGACTCCTGACTCATGAAGATGGGTGGATTCATTCATGCATTTGTGTGTTGGTACTTGGTGCTGAATGAAAACTGCACACTTAGCAGGTGGCATGTGGCACTATGTCTTGGACATAATGATCCGAGCTGTGGTCCTTTCCAGTATAATTTTTCTAGAATGTTCTGGAATAGTTGAAAAATCGCTGCTTTCTTAGCAACTGAGCATGCATTCTTTTTCACGTCAGCTGGGCCGTTCAGCAAGGGCATTCGAACCACTGCCCAGCAGTCTCTGGAGATAATTCTTTAGATCTTATAGGCACTCACAGAAGGATTGGAGAGCAAATCCAGACAGTCAGTCTTCAGACTTTGATTTCGTCCTCCTCTTCAGGGTAGGCGTACGGGGCTCTCTTCTGCGTGATGACTGTGGAGTTGCCACCAGGGTTGTCTTCAGTCTGTAGACATTTTAAGAGTCCGCTGCCCCCATAATGATGATCCAGCACATGGGCAGCCTTTTGAAACTTCTCAGGCTCCATACCTGGCTCCTGCCAAACAGAATGGCCCCCACCAACACCTGCCATTGCCATTTCGGGAGACCCTCCTTCCTCTGGACACCCCAGACTCCTCCTACCGTTCCAGTCCTTTAGCAGCCCCAGTTCCATCGTGGAAGCCGCCACCGCCACGCCATTGGCAGTCGGCCCCGAGGAGACCTCAAGCTCTTCCCCCATCCAGCTGTGATTGGCCCCCAGGTCACAGGCAGGGTTGTCAATCAGCGCAAACACCTCGCTCATCAAGGAGGGTCCCAGGTCCACCGTGAACGAGGCGAGCGAGTCGGAGCGCACCAAAGAGAACCCCGTGCAGTCTGAGAAGGATTCGTAATGAAGCTCCGTGGTGTAGGTATTAGAGCTGGGAGGTGGCTCTCGGTCGGTGCGTGATGGGCGGGGCAATGTGAGAAAACCAGACTGCATACCTGCAGAAAAGCAAACATCCAGAGAGCATAAACAAATGTAAAAGTGTGGTATGGCATGTGACAAAGAGCTATATGGTGCGCATAACCTAATAAGCCAAATACAATGTTCTTAAGAATATAAGAAATTTACAAACGAGAGGAGGCCATTCGGCCCATTAAGCTCGTGTAGCAAGACCTCAATTAATAGCTCAGAGTTGTTAAAATCTCATCTAGCTCTGATTTAAAGCAACCCAATGTTTTAGCTTGCGCTACACTAACAGGAAGACTATTCCATACTCTTAACTACACGCTGTGTAAAGAAGCGCTTTGTCAAATCCAGTTTAAAATGTTCTCCCGCTAATTTCCACCTATGGCCACAGGTTCTTGTATTTGAACTAATATTGAAATAACTATTTGGTAGAACAGCATCCAGACCTGTTAGTCGTATATACCTTGATCATGTCCCCCCCTTTCTCCTTAAACCAGGGGTCTCAAACTGCAGTCCTGGAGGGCCGGAGCCCTGCACCGTTTTTGGTTTACCCTCATTAAAAACACCTGACTCAACTACTTACATAATTACCACACAGCTCTTGAGTTGAATCATTTCTGTTGGAACGGGGAAAGAACTAAGCTACGCAGGGCTCCGGCCCGCCAGGACTGCAGTTTGAGAACCCTGCCACCATTTACTCACAAAAAGGTACAGGTAAATAACATAACATGCCTGCAGTTTGACCAACAGACCAGAAGGTGGCAGCAAAAGCTAGCGGAGTGGATTCCAGCTGTCGCTTGGCAGCGAAATGCCCGGACTACCGCCCACATACATTCCTGTGTGCCATGACTAACACTCATTTGCTCGCATAGATTTCTTTTCTTTGCACTTTCCATGGGCAGATGTTCTCAACTGGTGCACAATGAGCCGGAAACCGATAATCATAATGAAGAAGAGCGTGACTAAAAAAAAATAAAACAAGTGAATGTGCGCGGTACAAAGGTTAGGAAATG
The DNA here is from genome assembly GCA_026777985.1 of Mormyrops attenuatus. NCBI lineage: Eukaryota > Metazoa > Chordata > Actinopteri > Osteoglossiformes > Mormyridae > Mormyrops > Mormyrops attenuatus. The sequence goes on along the minus strand of JAODKC010000048.1, from coordinate 2,012,371 downwards.
TGTGACAGGGTGTCTGGGGGGGGGGGGGGCGGATCACAACAAACCACATAAATAAGTTACAGGATTCTTCATGACTGGGGGGGAGTTATGAATAAACCCAAAGGCCAAACCCCACATACTCGGGGGGGGGGAAGCGTGCAAATTCCTTCTGCGTTGGGTAAATATCTGGGGGCTGGGGGGAATTCCAGGCATCCCGGCGGTCGCCTGCCCACCCCGCGGGAGACACACTGCACACGCATCGAGAAAGAAACACAGTGGAGATGCCCGTCCCCCAGCCGCGGCTGTGTAGCCCCCACTGCTTCCTCATAACCCCCCCGGCCTTGGTGGCATGTGCCCATGACCATGTGCTTCTTTGTGGGTGTGTGTAGTAAATCACACAGTCCCACCAGGGTTTATTTACCCTTTATGACTGGTATACACTGTCAGAAAAAAGAACGCCGATTTGTACCTTTGCTTCTCACTGGGGCTGGTGTCTCATAAAGTGTCACATTACGATGACATATAAATATCAATACTGTTTTAACAATAACTGTCATGTTTGAAAGGAACTGTGCTCTTTAGGTCCCCTGTTATGCAGTGCAGCCTCACCATAGGTAGAACCCGGAGAGCTGGGAAACAGCACCCTCTGCAGGCAGCCATTGGAACTGTCAAGGTTCAGCTGCGGCAGCGAGATGGCGTTCTTGATGATGGGGGATATGGGTGGGGGTGGGGGAGAGAGGTCTTTGGAGCCGCACCGGGGACGGGATGGGGACTTGCGCACGTGGCGGAGAGTGCGCGAGAAGAACCCAGCAGAGCTTCTGTCACCCTCAGCCACTCCGCCGTGGTTGCTAAGAAAAGACGTGTCACCAAAGACGTCGCCACCGCGACCCACATGCATGGTGTGGCGGAAGTCCCCCAGCGGAGAGCTGATCATATCCACAGACAGATCACTCTTAAAGGGCCGCTTGCCCTGGGAGCCTGACATCAAGCTTTTCATTCCAGGCAGTTTGCCCAAACTCATTGTTGTAACTTAGTAGGAATGCCTACACAGGAAGTGAATTTAATACCCTAGAACTATAATTCAGAGATCAATCGAATCTCGTTCAATGTAACATTTCCCACGGGATGCCTTTAACTCCAGTAAAAAGGAAAGAAATATCACATTGATTCTGATATAACTGGAGGTGCAAAATGGTGGCAAAGTGACGGCTTTTTTCGTTGGCTGAGTGGAACACGCCTCACGCTGGCATCAACTTATTCACTAGCCTTAGTCTTGCATGGGGTGAGTGAAAAACGACGGTCTCTGTGCTCTTCAGGTGGTCTCTGGTCTTGAGTCAGAGAAGAGCAGCTCACAGAAGGCAGAAAGATCCAGAGGAGCTTCGGGTCCCCACTCGATCCATTTCATCACAGGAAGTCCAGCTTTAATGCCATTTTGTCTGTCGCTGCCAGATTTATGACGGAAACATTTTGATCACCAAGAATCCAAACGTTGCTGGATGTGTGCAATCAGAGAGTCGAATCACCACTATTTCTTAGTTCAATGCTTTTTTTGGAGATAAATCCAGTGACAATACTGATGCTGTCTGAATGAGTCTGTCTCAGCTTCTGCAGAATATAAAAACAAATCAGAAAAACAAAACTGTTATTTCATTGTGGAACAGTAATCATACCATTAACTGATTTATAAAGAACTAAAAATGTGCTTGGAATAGATGTGTATTTTTCTATAATATACAGTCTTCAAAAAACAATCTATTAGAGTGTAATACTTGGATTTGATCTGGTTTTAAACACCCATTCATGTGTTTAGATGCTCTCGGGAACGTTCCAGGAAACATTTTTCTTAGAAATACCAGATAAATTTCAAGAACCCAGCAGAAGGTCTTAAAGCAGCACATGCAGTGGACTGTGCATTAAAATAACTTCAGTTTCAGGAGGCTGGCCCCACTCCTGGAAATGCGTGTTTACGTTCTCATTCAGCAGTGCTCGTTTCAGCTAAGAAGACAGACAAAACAAAAGTTGTTTACTAATTCTAATGGATTATAAACTAATACTATGTTAAGGATTTGTTCCACACTGAAGATTTGTGCACAATCATTATACACACATATGAATCAGATGATTATAAATTAGGTACAAAATACTCCCAACCTGATCAGATATCGGATGACAGAGAGGCCGTGTCGTTTTCATTCTTAGTGGGGTCATTTTGTGGAAGAATCTTCAGAGATGGTGAAGTGCTGATTCCGTCCCATGACTGGTCTGCTGTACCTATGCATCAGACAACCTGGCGTCTTTCTCTCTACTCTCTTTCTTCCACTCCTCTGCTCCACAGTTCAGCTTCGTCTGCCCTCCAGATGTTTCGAGAAGCAGGTAAAAGGCAATCTTCATGCAATGATCTGCACCACGATTTGTCTGGGCCTTGAAAGAAGGGGGTCGCTCTGGGACAGGTCACGCACCGGATTAGTCCATAATCCCTCAAGTCTCTCCCCCCCCACAATGCCTCCTCTTGCTCTGAGCTCTTCAGTCCATTTAATCTTCTATTATCTAAACTCCACCAATTCTGCTGCCTTCAATCACAGTCATACCACAAGTCTACCTCTGACAAGAGTCCCCTGTGGGTGAAAAACAAGGAGAGATACCGACTGAAAAAAAAGAGGCAAGAGCGGAGGGTCGATTGCACCCGAAGAAACACTTAAGGAAGAATTGCTTCCTTGCCGTTTTGCCCATCTGTAGTCCTGAAAGGCTTACCATGCCATTAAGCTATTCAATATCAAGCACTGGGGTTGAAAAGTAAACAGAATTAAATAAACTATAGCACTGAGTCTGTTTGTTCAAATGTTGGATAATCACTTGTTGATAGCATAGTTTGAATTTCTTAAAGAGCAACTCTGAGTTCAGAATGATATGTTTATAGATTATATTGTGTGCGTATACATTCGCTAAAATTTACTGTGTTTGTTTTTGACTTTGACCATGAGATCTGAAGACTATCAGTGACATCTGAAGACCATCAGTCTCTATGATCTACACATAACTTACTGATGACAGACGAGTAAGTGGAGATTTTGACACAGCTCAGAATATCATATTGTCTTTAAAGTTTTTTAAAAAACTAGTATAAGGGTAGAGCGGTGATGAAGTGGATAGATGTGGTGCCTCAAACTCTAGGGTTGGGGGTCAAATCCTGCTTCCTCTGTAGCTTTGCGTCCCCCACTATGTAAAAAATTGTATTTATTTCAGTTCAGCAGGCTTGAATATACATTGTTTTTCCTCTTCGTTAATATCAACCCATACATTTCCGCCTTTCTTTAACTTTAATAGTTTTAGGTAGCCGTCAACGATTAACTACTTGACTCACGTTTACTTAACTAGTAACTTCTCGCTGCGAATAGATTCGTCTTGCTGACAAAAGCCACGAGGATGGGCTGCTGCGTGATAGAATTAATGTGTCCACAATTCTAATCTGAAAAAAGTGTGAGATAATGACCGGGAATTACCTTAAGCTATTATAACTGTCAAATGAGTAACGTCATTCTCAGTTTCTGTGTATTTTGTCCGGCTGCCAGCGCCTAGGTTTGGGAGTTTTAACGGAACGCGATGCTTCCTGTTGCATCAAACATATTTATGCGGGTTGCGGGCTGATGCCATAAGTATAGCTTTGAGTGAGAACATCAAGCGCCCACGCAAAAACCTAGTGAAGCGTATCTAAAGTAATAACCCGGCTATGGACCATATGTCACTATAGCATCCGGTTCTCTTATCATGCAAACAATTTTATTTGGAATATCTTTTTGCGCATTTTCCCCTTCCCCTAAGCATTCGTCCTTTTGACCTCATTAACTATAAACAAAACAGACGAAATGGACAAACACCAGATAAGGAATTACTTTTGCAATCACACAAGTCATCTGCCCTGTAACGTTCTGTGTTCTCCAGAAGAGCTGTATTGCATTTCGGGAAAAACAGAGCAAGTCTGCGCCAAAAGAACATTTTTATCATTCTAAATCTCTTTACCGCTCAGATTCGGTAACCCTTCCGTTGCACCGACCACCAACTATGAGCGAGCGGTCACTGTCTGCATCTCTAATAATTTATTCCTTATATTTATATTTTTGCACTTTCTTCCCCTTTTTGTTCCTCTTCCCATTACCAGTGTTACTAAAATCCAGCCTAATCAGGTAAATAAAAATGCAGATGCGTCCCCCATCACAGAAGTCAAAAACACCAAATACACAGAATTGGTACAGAAAACCTTTTTAGCAATATTTTGCAGTTCATTGATTAACTTTTGTTCCATGGTCATCCACCCTTTGCTCGGCAGGACATTTTCAAAAACAAAAAAATCCTATTCGTGTAAATTAAAGCCACTCAATCTGCTAACGTTTTCAGATGATTTGGTTCCCGATTTTTTTGAGACAGTCGATTATCATTTCCTTTGCATAGACGATCAGTTTAATCTTCCAAACGATCTAAGTGCGCAAGCATGACTTACACATACACCCCCTATACCGACGTCACACATACACACACACACACACACACAAACAATGACAAACAGCCTCAACTCATACACATACAACAAAACACGTCACATTTTCACCCATATTTTCATTTCGTAACCGCAAACCGTCTAGCCAAGTGTAATAAAGATATCCTATACTATCCTGCAGCTTACCAACTAAGGTCAAGCGGGTCTCTGCACAATTTTCTCTGCGTTAAAATGGATTTTTGCAAAGGTACTTCCAAATTTGCTTAATGTCTTATTTAAGTAGCCGAATACATTCTTACTTGCCTGTATCCATTGTATTTGCAGCGTCTAACTAAACACATAAAATCACTAACCCGTATCAAATCACAACCGAAATGAACTCGCATTTCCAACATTTACAGATTTATTTGAACATTACAGACAGTGGTACCTAATTAGTCTGACGCTGCAAGTTATATTTGCTTGCGTTACATTAGTGGGACTGATAAAATTAACAGCTGCTATCAGAATGGATGTAACTACTATACGTATACTATACTACTATAAGTCTTACAAAAATAAAATAATGAGCATGAAAAATAAGTTACAGTAAAACAAAAGCTACTAATAATATATATTTAAAGAATCTTCATGGCGACATCAATAATAATACATGTTGACTTACCTTTTAGGAAGTGTATATTTTCCTATATATATATATAGATGACGATATATTGCTTGCAGCACAAAAAGCTGCACTATCCATTAAGTAGAAGTTATTCCGAATGAAGGGACCCAACTGAGGAGAGCAGAGGGCGGGAGCAAAATATGTGAGCGACGCTGCAGGGATCAAATGGAGAACAATCCCCCGGTGCCAGAGAAGGTAAAGCTGGAGAGATGCTGTTCACGTTTGATTTCAATCAGGAAGTTAAGGACGTAACGGTACCCTGATAACAGGGCGCGTTCTATTGAACTTTACGGTTATGTAATTTGCGGTCCAGATTATTTTGTGGATGCATATCACTTACGTGCTTTTTTATTAAGAATATTTTTAGGTTTTTTTGCTCTTGGTAGTCTGGGAACCTTAAAAAGAGTTAGAATTTAAACGCCCTAATAACTGCATGTTCTTACAACCTTTCAACAACACGAGTTGTTTGCCCCATCCCTCATGCGGGCAGAATCCTGCACCTGGATAAACACCTCGTAGGAAACTCAGCGACGAGCGGAGTGTTATTCGTCTATGTTATGGTGATCAGCGAACTGGAAGTATGCAATGATTATAGATACCTCTGGATCCTTCAGATAATAATCGCACATGCAATAGGCCTACACACTATAGTGGTCAAAAGTGTGGAAACACCCAGCATTTTTGGCATTACGCATTAAAAATTACTAGACGAATATTGGCGGTGATGTTTATAAACAATCAAAGAATTCTACAAATCTCATACATCGGACGATTAAATCGGGGCAACAGTTGAACGATGTTCTGCAACAATTTTTTCCACAATTTTGGCCACTGGTGTGTGTGCCCAGGGCACCCACTGCCCCTCCCCCAACCTACACATCATAATTAAGTCTTCATTAATATTAAGGTCTCTTGAAAGGGCTGTATAGGTTATGCAGCATCGTAGATAATCGGTCCAGTAGGCAGTCCGTTCTTCCAACAGGACATACCAACATATGCTTATCCGTCCAAGTTTTAATACGTCGGAAAATAGCTGCCATTCCACGGTTCTCTGAAAAATCTTGACCCCGGCCCCAGTACACACACCCACACAATTTTAATCCCTTTTTCTACTCCTGCGTGATCCCAAGTCCACAGGAACGTGAATTTACCGGGGAGGGTTTACGTTCCTAGTAAGAGATAAGTACGCCCTTGGGCAATGGGAGAGAGCCCGATCCCCTTTTTCGGTGAGAATCCCCTCCTGTCAGTAAATGGTATAATCCGCACTGCTCCTGCCCTTCACCACAAAATGGCATTTTTTCTCCTAAGTAAAAATACACTAAAATACAGAGGACTAATTCAGCTTTTTTTTTTAACCATGAAGTCCGGTGTACCGGCTGTGGTGGGAAGCACCCAAGTGGGCATTAACACTGCATCCTGGGGGGGCTGTGCTGATCAGACAGAGACCGGGACCAGTGACTTTTGGACAGTGGGGGACAATGTAAAGAAAATGAGCAACCATAGTTAGGAGCTTGGCAGGTTATTCCTGACCCCCCTCCCCATACTTTCTATTATGATTTAGAGACCTTCTATGGCATCTGAATGACTAAACATCAAGATATCATTGCAAGTTTT
>JAODKC010000048.1:1985678-2005519 GCA_026777985.1 Mormyrops attenuatus | reverse complement strand
CATTCCAGTACTGCCATTGGAAACAGTGAAGCCATGCAGGTTTTCAGAGTGGGGCAGTGTGACTCCCCCACCTCCCCCCATTCCCTGCGATTTTTACGCTTCCATATTCCCCTTCCATGGGAAACTGATTCCTATGCTTGGGCCGATTCCGAAGCCAGTAGCAGAATCTTTTATTTTCCTGTTGGCCCACCTTTTGCCAGCTCTGCACGATGAATCGAGTCATGGACTCTCTGTGGAGTCATTTTCCCGGAAAGGGCTCATGGATGCGGCCTCATCTCCGCCATAGCATGAGACAAATCATGGCTCCAACACGCTTGAAACAACTCGCAAAGCCTTCGGCATCCTCCAAGCAAAATAGCGAGATGATTCGGTGACCGATTAATTGTTTTTAATTGTTAATTAATTGTTTCCCAGCTGGCAGGTCTATAAAGAATCTGATTAGACAATTTGAGTCGTTTTAATTTGTGTTCGCCGGAACTAAGTACCTCTGTGTTTCACCCAGCGGTGACACTGTGGGAGCAGTTGAATTGTTTTGATGGGGGAAGAGCGGAATGAATTGAGGAGGAATCAGAGGTCTGCATTGCTTGATGAGTGGCGTGGACGACTCAATAGCTGCCGAGGGCTGGGAGTGTAGCGGGGCATCCTCGTATTTCGTCACCTTCAGCAGTGTGACCTCAGCTGACTGCCTGATGGTGCCGAGCTGTGATTCCAACACGCTTCATTGCGTCTTGGCCTAGCGTATCGACGGGCGAGTAGATCAGGCTCTCCTTCCACGAAACAGAAGCCAGGAACCCTCCCCTGTCTATCAGCTTCTCCCACAATTCTCCTGACTCCGGGTCACAACCGGAAGCCCAGCACCTCTGCCTGGCAGCCTTAACCAAAGTATGTGGATTGAGGCTGCTTTCATCTAGATAAGATTCAATCACTGATCAGTGCTTTGCTTCCTGTGTGCACTAAAGATACAATGACAGCAATCACAAGCGGGGAAAGGCTGCACCATTACGGCTGAGATTCCTTGTGGTCTGTGCGTAATGGCAGACTGTGCTTTTTTTCTTAATCTGTTTCCGTTCTTTCCAGGTGCGGGTTCACAGGTCAGCCGCGGCGCTAACCGGCTTCGCATTCCTTGAAGCCGCCATGTTTTTGTGGCGTTGTTATTATTTTTTTTTGTTACAGCATCTCAGCTGGGTGCTCTTAAGGCTCTACCGGCTTCGGAGATTTAGGATATATGGGTGCTGAAGGGGAGTGGGGGGATACATCAGGCATGTAGGGGGGGAGTCAGGGGTCCGTGCTGCCAGATCACTGCAATCAGGGGAACAATGGCGCAGGTCAGTCCGAGTCAGATGGGACGCATTCGAGGGAGACGCGGTGCAGTACTACCGTCGAGGCCTGCCTCTCACGTCCATCTTCCCGCCACCTGCCGCGTGCGCTTCCCCTTGTTCTGTGCAATCGCTCAGTGGGATCTCAACACCTCCACTGCCCCTCCCCCACAGAATGTAGAATGGGGTCTCTGTCTTCATGCCGGGCCCAGAGGGGCCAATCAGGAAACCTGCAAGAATTCCCGGGGGGCCACTTAGCTGTTGTGTCGGTCAGAAGCAAAATGAATTTGCAGCTTTCAAATTCTACAACACTGCTTCAGGATGTTAACCAGCAAGTTTTCTCACGCGCTCACGTACACACACATAAATACATGGCATGAGCATCAGTGTGATCGTCATTTCAAGCTGACTGAGTTCAGCATGCGGTTGCAGGGGTGCAACAATCGCTTGCCACCGCTAATCTCTGGAAGTTTCTCAAAAGATGGATGTTAGAAATAGACCAGGTGGGGCTGAAAAAGTCAGACTGCTACAGTTTAATATACTACTTATTATTTATTTTCTTCTTGAAATGTCAGTAATAAAGTTACCGGGATAATAAGACTTGAACTGCGGCATCTTTTATCAAAGTTCCCCCAAAACGAAGACAAAATGGTTTGGTCCTGCGCACAGAACTCCTGGACTGAGAATGAGTCACGCTCCTTGTCTGCTTTGTGTATGAGAAGGCTGCCCCAACACCCAAAATGTCCCCAAATAAAGATCTAGAGGTGTTAGGGACAAAGCCTGAGAAACTAATTTTAAGCAAATTTAGAGTTAATATGAAAAACACCTGAGTTGGTCGGCGTCAGCTAATGACAAAAGTTTATTTTCTGTCGTTCAACAAGTAGAGCGTTATGCTGTCAATGGGCTTGTGGGTTCACGTCCCAGGGAGCGCATATAAAATGTAACCCTTCCCTCTCCTGTAAGTTGTTATAAATAAGTGTAAAAAAGCCCATATGATCGTACAATTTGGGTATTTCATCTGTGGAAACGTTTTAGGAGAAATGTCAGCAACATAACAGGAACAATTAAAAAATCTACGTGGAACGTTTTCTTTGTGATTGTTCATTTGTTGTCCTGCAGTCGCATGCTGGGAAATAATGCTGGGGCCAGTGGCCCTTCCGATTTCCCTATCGTCCCTTTTGTTGGATGTGGGTCGCTGGATTCAGTCTCATGAAGCTGGAACTCTAAGGCGCTTAGGAAAAAAAGTCTTCTGCCAAATGAATAAAAAAAAGATAGGAAGGCTAAAGCAGGAAAAGGTGGAGAGAAGGAGAGAGAGGCAGGTCGAAGGACAAGAGAAAGAATGAGTGTCCCAGAAAGAAAAAGAGCTGCTTTCCAGGAAATAAGTTTGTGCTATCTCCCAGAGAGCATTGTCCCTTTCCTTACACGTTTATGACCTTGATTGGTATGAATCTGGGACTGGCGTAAAACAAAACCTTCATTTGGTGGTGATCAGAGATGCGTTCACCAAGGCCTGTGTTTATATCTGACAACCACGGGCACGTCCTGGCTTATCCCAGGCTTATTCTACTCACACTTCACCTCGCTTTCCAAAACTGCTGCGAGATCCCAGTGCAGGTACCTCACTCAGCCCTGAATCATTCCGACAGTTTCTATAATGACACCAAGAGAAATGATTCCTGATGACAAATAAGGTGCCAAGACTTATTCTTTATGTTTAACATTCTTCTGATAATTAGGCGTAGATTTGTGTGGATGATAGTGACATGTCCCTACCAAAGCTGTAGGACTTCCTTGTGTGTTTGGGGGGGGGGGGTTGAGGCTTGCCTATTTTGAAACCAAACTTACGCCCTTGTTCTGATAGAATGATGGTACAACCTCTTTTTTTTGTGGCATGAAGGAGCCAAACACAGATGTGCCGTCTAATGGATCAGGATCGCAGGGATCACAGAAGGATGGAACGGGGCAGCCGCACCAGCTGTCGCTGCACCCGTTTCTGCAACGCCCCTGCTATTGTAATTCTGTGCAGCTCGACTCTGTTCATTCCCCATGCATGACAAACTTCTTGCCTTCGTGAAGGAGACTCTAGCAAAACAGAGGGCTTGCACAACTGGCGTGAAGCTGCATACGCATGAGATCAGGCGGAACTGAAATGGCACATCTGCCCACATCCCATATCCCATATCCCACATTCCATATCCCATATTCCCCCACACTCGCACGAAATCAGTGCCGGTGTCTGCTTCACAGATGCACCTGACTCTCCCGCACACTGCATCTGCGGGGGTGTGGCGACTGTTAACCTCCACACCTCTTCCTGACATCCTCTTGAAAAAAAAGCAAATATTTATCTAAGTCAGCAGGTGGGGCAGTGCGTTGGCCTGGGCTTGGGTGCGAGGGGCAGCAGAGCACCAGGGACTGTGTGAGCTGGCTTTGGCCTGGTTATGGAACACGGATGTCATGCGGGGGGGGGCTTCTATAACCGGTACTGAGCCATTCATACACCTGGAGGGCTCTATTACAGCAATCCCAGTTAAGTACCTCAAACTGACTCACTGGTCTCCTGCTGGCAAGTCTTAATATCCTAAAACTACCACTAACTGATTAATCTCATTTACAAAAGAAAGGGCTGATTGTAATTTATGGGGTTACTCACTTTAGTTAATATAAGAGTCACTGTTCAGTGTTTTATAAATGTCCTTTTGGAAGTGTTTGGTTTTAGAATTGTTAGCCTTGATAAACAAATTATTCTGCTATGATTTGTTTTATAGAACATTTTGTAGAAGAGTACAAGTGCAGGGATTCTTGATTTTTGGGCCCAGAGGAAACAAAAATTCAATGGTAAAATTGTATCAGTAGTGGACATTGCATCTTGTAAAAATACAATAACCCATGATAGGAAGGTGTATTAGGTGTTGATCCAGATTAGGTTGGGTCTGATCCGGAGTGACATCACATTCACGTCATCAGATTTGCATTGTCTGCTCTCTGTTTCTGTGAAATGATTCAGCCACCATAATGGGTCAAGTCAGTTCCTGGGTCCTGCTTGTGGAAGCTGTTTGTGATTGGTGGTGCTGGGCTGGCTAGTGGGAGGGGCTTGCAGATGCAGTGGGGAGGGAGGCTGCAGTGAACCCCATGTGTTCACTATTTGTTTGAACTACACCACTGTTTCCGTGAATTCTGAGCCGCGGACAATGGCCCATTGTGCTGGAGGACCTGAGCTGGTGTTCAGCCGGAACAGGAAGCCCTCTGGTGAAACATGCAGCAGTATACAGATGTCGCCGTGCCCCCCTCCCATATCTTACCTCAGGATTTTACGAGCCAGGCTAAATATAGACCCCCCGCTCCAGCAAACTGATGTTCCACCCAGCAGGACTGGTGATCAGTTTTCTCATGCCTTCATACTTTCCATCTCTTGACTTCTCTCTTTATTCCCTCCTGTCCTCTGGCCGCCAGGTTACGCCCCCTGCCCCCATTCGCTTTCATGGGATTAGGTAGCATCGTTGTAGAATTGCTTTCCCACTGCTCACTGAGTGAGACTGAAATCATGACCGTTCACACTCAAAGACGCAGACTTAGGGTGTTTTCACACCAGCACTTTTTAGTCCGGTTAATACTGACTCTGGTCAGTTTGTTTGGGCAGGTGTGAACACGGTAAACGCACTAGGGTGCCGATGAAAACATCTGTATCTGGTCCCAAATGAACTCTGGAGCATTTCATTTGCGGTGTGAACGCGATCCGGCCTCAATCCGACCCAACCTCCAGGCGTAATCTGCAAGTTTGAGTTAAATGGCTCCGGTAACCAGGTGTGCTTCGCATTCTGGGAGTTCACACGAAACAGGAGCAGCAGCTAGGTGGAGAGGGAGAGATGACTCAAGGTCTCACTCGGTCTAGCCGTGAGGTACGTTGCCTTCTTGAAATCTGGGCAAAAACTCCAAATGTTCCAAATGTTCAATCAACGGCTGAAGGAGAAAGGATTTGACTGGTCCACTGAACAGTGCTGTGTGAAAGTAAAAAAAAAACTGAGCCAACAACACCAAATAAAACGGAGAGATGCTCAACTACATAGCCCGGACACCAGACCTTCCTCTTGTATTTACTGCTTTGCCCAGGGCACCGGACCTTCCTCCTGTATTTACTGCATAGCCCAGGACACCAGACCTTCCTCCTGTATTTACTTTCTCGCTCTCGCCACAGACACATCTGACCAATAAGCAGAATGAACATTCTCACGTGGTTTGTAGTGGCATGCTGTAGCTTCACTTGGATTTTTCTCTGTGTGAAAGCAAACCAAACTTATGGGGAAACGCTACACGTTTACAAACTCATCAACTGATTCAGACCAGAGAACCTGAACTACAGGTGTGAAAACACCCTTAAATGATCAACCGGACTTTATTGTCCCAAGAATAAAGACACATCAACACATTAACACATTAATAATTTAAATGCAAAGGTATATTTATTATGGGGGGAAAATGAGCCCTAATTACATACCGGGAGGGGTAATCCCTTGGTTCCTGCGCCCCTGGTTAAGATACGCTTTCAGTGAAAGGGGGAATATTCTTCTCAAATGACACAATCACGTACAGAAAGAGGTATAAAAACAATGCTGTTGTTTTCATATTCACGTGAAGAGGATGTGCTTAGTTTGAACTCACAAACATAACACAGTCACACTTGGTTTAAATCTACACCCGTATGTGTCACGGGTGATAGAGAGGGTGGAGCACATAGCTGAAAGTGTTTATTTAGTTTGATGAGAGATTCCTGTGTGTGGATTAGGGTTATATTACATTATGGGGATCAAATGTCCCCCACAATGTAATAAACACCTGTTTTTTGACGTTGTGAGGACCTGCAGCTTCTCACTGTCGATCTCTGACCTGGAAACATTGTGTCTATTCAGCGTCTGCTTTCCCTTAAATAAACTAACATACATGTACACACACCAAAATAATAACTCTTTCCACACAAGCTCTCTCTATACTTTAGTATCCTTAGAGAAAGGAACCCATGTGTCTTGTATAATTCTAATTTGAGTTTCCCAATTGTTTTCTCATCATGTCTCATTTCCCGTCTGGAAAAAAAAAGACACGGCCAAGATTTTCCATGAAAGTCTTTGTGTCGTTTTAACAATCATCATTGTATCTATGTCACTTGGATCAAACCATACCTACTACTATTGGCAATATTGCACAATATCCAGGGTTTGTTTGTGTTACCTTGAAATCAGACAGTTTGGTAATGACTTATTCAGCTTATTTTCAGTTGCTCAGGGTCAGCTAGTCTTAGAGGCACTGGGAAGTCCCCACAATGACGTCCGGAAAAAAACAGCAGTAAAAGCACGGGTTTCCTGCAGAGATAACATTTTTCAACATTTTTAATGCGTGTGGTAATGCATGCGGTAATGCGGGCGGTAATGCGTGTGTACGTTAGTGAGTTTTGCAGTCGGGTTATAGCAGAGTACTGTGGCGCATGTGTGTGTTCGATCTCCTGCGTAAGTCTGCGTTTCTTTTAATGTAGTGTGCATGCTAGCACTGCGATAGCCATGCTCACTCCATAATCCTGATTTTATTGGTGCCACACTGCTTCATGAGGGTGGTGAGGGATCGGAGGGGGCGTTGGGATTACAGGAGGAGTGCGAACAAAGAATCCTGACGACCCTGGCGTGACAAGCACCGCTGTGTTAACAGGCCACGTCGGCTCTTTGTCTCGCTCTGCTGCTGTCTTTGAGGAACATCAGGTCCTGATGCCAGGACACAGAGCAGCCCCTGTATTCAAGGCTGGATCTGGGAGAGCCTGATGAAGACCATGCCTTACTGAGATTCGCATAGGGAAATACAACTGGGGAAGGGCATGGGGTTATAAAAACCGGCAGGGTACTGCAGACTAAACACGGAGCAGGTGGAATGAATCAACAAAGTGGTTTCGACTACCTGGCCAACCCTCCACCGCGGCAGCCGTCCCGCGTCGGCAGGGTCTGTTTCCTTCCTGTCATGAAGTGTAGATGTGTGGGTTCACTCACCAAATTACACAAGACCAGAAAGAAACCAACCTGCGCACACATTTGGTGATATTGTGGAATTGTAGTGCTGGCGTTCAGGGACCCCCCCATGCCTGTGTTCCCACCTGCCGCACACACCACCCACCAAACAACAGAACGCACCAGACAATTCCTTGAAACAGTCTTTCAATTTTCACGTTTTATCAGATCCGTCTGTCATTGCAGTTGCTCCCTTTGTGCGCGTGAGCCCATACACGTATCATATAACACTCTGAAGTAAACTTAGCTTGGTACCAAATGATGATGATAGCAATCTCCCTGAAAGCGTGCCTCTGCTGTTTACCTCTGAAATCTTCATGTCAAGGGCCGTTTGAGTCATTCTCTGAATTCTACATGACACTGAATTCTGACTCCTGCTCTTTCTGACTAAAATTTCTTGCCTTTCAGACAATCAAGGTGTTCACCTCAGTATTCCGCACCTGCAAAACTATTAATATGCAGTCTGTCCCTGTGCGTGTAAATTTAAAAGATGGTATAACGGAGTGAGATTAAAAGACTCCCTGATTGCAACCTTCCATTATGCACCAGTATCGTGTCTTCCGTCGTTTACCAAAATTAAAAAGACAGATTATTCACTGGGACAAAGGGCCAATTCTGTCGGCAGCCCTGTGTTGGTGCGCCAGTCTTGGAGATGAAGCTTGCGGCTGTCCGGTGAAAAGCGGGTGCTGTTGGGAGGAATGGTGGGACACATTCCTGTCAGCCTGACGCACGGGGACTGGGAGACTGGACCTCAGTTTGAGCTGCTCAAAGGCATCTCTGTCCTCTTTCGGGTTTCCATACCGACAGAATAGCATTCTCTCCATTACTGTCAAGTCCTGTGGCTAAAGAACGGGGGACAGACAGAGTGAAAGGAAGGAAGAGATTAAATTATGCTGTCTGTTTACCCTTCATGAATATTCAGCAGTCTCAGAACATTCAATAAAAGCTGCCCCCAACTGCTGCTATTCATGATGAGGATTTTTGATATGCAATTATTGTACTTGTGATCTGTGATTTGTACATATCGTACATTTATTGACACACTCCTGAATTTTTTTGTAGATGATCTTCAATCAAGGGATCAGGGAATCTGGTTTGTTCCTCATATTTTGTTTTTCTGTAGTTTTAACTTCATGTGGAAACTCTAGCATGAAATGTTCTGTGACAGCCTGCTTAAGTTAAGTCATGTTCTGACATTACACACAGACTGTTCATCACTTATGGAATATTTGATATGTGATTTTAGTGTTTACCTGAAAGTAAAGTTGAAATATTAAAACGCACACAGCCGAACACATCAAAACACGGGGCTCATTCTGAGAAGCAGTGAAGCCTGGGACCTTGACCACTGGAGAGACACTCTGACCCAGTTAGACTGGGATCCACCAGAAAGCCACAGCCAAGAAGAGAGGCTACACTTCCTGTCTGCTCCCCAAGAACGAAGCGATAGAGTACATTCTGGAAGCTCCCATTTCCTGCTTCTTTCTTCAGATGCTCCTTATCCTGCTCCCTGTACTGGGCTGAGACTTGTAGCAGTGTCTGGCTCAGAGACATGAGATGGACCCAAACAACCATTTATAGATCAACTGAGAGATTCATGGTCTCCTGACCTTCATTTTCAATTATCCATCATTTTAAACATGTAATGACAAATAGTTAAACAACTAACTTTATTGTTTCTAAAAAGTAAATAAAAACAATGGTAACACTTCACTTGTGGTGGCACAAGTAACCTATTAACCGAATAACTACTCAAGTACAAATCATGAACAAACATAGTAACTGGCGTGAAATTCATGAACATGATGATTGAGAAATGTTAAACAAACATGGGATCAGCATTCTGATTAATTATTACATTAAGTAAGAGTGTATACTATGTTATTTGTGCCCCCTGAAGTGTTACCAAAATTTAAAATAATTTTAAAAAATCACCTTCTACCAAGACAAACTGGAAGCTACAAAGGTTCACTCACCTGTTGCTTTCTTAATAAAAATTCAAATCTCTGATCACAAAAATCAAACCACATTATTTTCCTTGTGCCAACCAAGAAGTGCGCAACCAATTAAAATACTTTTCCTTTAATTTAGTTCAATCCTTACTGGCTACTTTAGTCAAATAAGACTCTCTATATTACAGTCAGAAAAATGGGCACAGCCCTGGCACAATTTTGTACCTCAAGGTACAAGCAACATTAATGTACCCCAATAGTGCAATAATGTTCCTCAGAGTTCATTCTGTACCTTAAAAGGTACATGAACCTACAGCTAAAGGTACAGTTGGGCAACCCTTGAGGGTACAAGCCCAGTGACAATTAATTATACCCTCAAAGGTACAAACGGATACCTTTTCTGAGAGCGTAAATGAAAGATTGATTAACGGAAAGTGATAAAGGTTAAAAAACTGAAAGAATTACAATAGTGTCCTTTTCCCCACTAAAGTACCGCTTTTATAGCATGTCCCAACTCTAATTTCATACCCAATGGGACCATCGTAACACTCTGGAGTCACCATCTCGACTTGCATTGCATAGTCTGGTATCTGTTGAGCTTGAATCATTTCTTAGTTTGCATCATTTTTGGGACAGAAGACAGTGTCAGAGCAGATTAATGACAACGCGACTTTTTTAAAAGGAGTGAATCATGAGGGCTGGAGGGGAATTGAATCAGGTTTTGCGGCTTTGAGTCACTGTGTGCAGTATCTTGTAGGTGAAATACGTTTTCAAAACATAGAGGCAGTGCAGTTTCCTACTGAAAACTACTCATATTATTATTTACTTAATTAAATACCATTGCATACACAGAGGTAAAGGCTAGAAGAAACAGCGAAAGCAGAATCTCTGTTTATGTGTAAGTTTGTGTCCCCACCCAGTGTACGCCGATGTGATTACACCCAGTTCCTCGATTATTCAAGTGTTGATTTCCAGTGCTCGTCTGTGAGAAGGAAGCATATTTCATTGTCTGGCAGTACTGTATGAATTCAGGGTTGCCAGCTTTGGTCAGCTGGCTGGCGTGAGATTTTCAATTCGAGACAAGTCTGTACACGCGTGTACATGTATGTAAGAGTTTTATTGCCTTGTAATTAGTCTGTGGGGTTTGCAAACTACCCCCAACGCCTTTAAATTTTAAGTTCATAATGGAATAATATGGATTTGCAGCAATATTCCTTGCGTGCGCGTGAGAGTCTGAAAGCGTGAGTGTCACGCAAGATGCGCGAGAGATGGCGACCCCGAGGAACTTGAGAGTAAATCGTAATTCAGAATGACGGTATTTTGCAGGTATGAAGTGGGCTGAGTGGAAAGGGGAGGGCCGATAAAACGGTGTCAGAAACTGGCAGGAGGGGACAGGTAAAGCGAAACTCGCAGTCCCTCGACAAGCACACGCGTCTTAGCTGTCTACCGCTTATTTCATTTTGACTTTCATTGAACTGATATCAATTTGTACTCGTGAGTGACTTGGATTAGTGATGTTACACGTTTGAGTTACGGATGTGCTCACCTGCTGTTTTACACGAACATAGGCTTTGAGACTTGAGCTGTGATTCAAGTAGACGCCGAACATGAGCGGTAAGAACAATTTACTACTTCTATTCAATGGGGCTGTTGTTGTCAGTCCTTTTAAATATCATATTTACAGAATTAAGTAAGTCTTTCACTATTAGGTTTTGGCTTGGTTCATCGTTATTCTTGAATGAATTGTAACTATCTAAGAAGTTCATTAGTATTAATGTGTGTTTGGGCCAGTAATTTTAAATGTGTTTTTAGAACTGTGCAGGATTTGTACGTTACTGTTTTCCCTTACAAAAACTACTTTCTCTTACCAAAGGTGTTGCGTGATGGTTAACTGGTGACTAAACTGAATTCGATTGCATTAAACTGTCCTGGATTCGTGTAACTTACATTAGACGTGACTTATTCCTTATATATTGTACAGGGTTGCCAGTTCTCGCGCGTCTGGCGTGACACTCACGCTTTCAGACTCTCACGCGCACGCAAGAAATCTTACTGCAAATCTGTATTATTCCATTACAAACTCAGAATTAACTACATCAAAACCTTTGGGTCTTTTTGCAAACTCCACAAACTATTTACAAGGTAATGAAGCTGTTACATACGAAAAAGAGCGTGCAGATTTGTCTCGAATTGGAAACCTCACTCCAACCAGCTGACTAAAGCTGGCAACCCTGAGTTTATTTTTGCGAATTAACCGACGCCTCCGCAAAACGTCCATCGCTCCGTGACCCAGTGAAATACTGGCCACAGACCAGTGCAGACCGAGGCCGCTAGTCTTGATCACTGCAAAAACGACGGCATAAGCGGTTGAAAAGAAATAGATATTTCTGATTGTATCGGTGTCGACTGCCATGCATTATTTTGTGGGTAGCCTATATATTAATCGTACGCATTGATCTGTTAAGTAGACACATCTGATGTAAGAAGATAAAGCCGCCTTTCAAATTAAGATACTATGATGAATACGATTCGCGAAGTTATGCTCGAAGTCCAAAACTACGGTAGCCGTGACGTGTAAACTACAATAACCTCTCAAAGACCCTTTTTTAAGAGTATTAAATATTTGGCCACAATAAACTGTTAAAAGACGGGCGGATGGATTTGAGAAGACTAAATTACAAAAATAGAACAAAATGTCAAATAATATATTAATATTTATTAAAAACTAATTTCCAAGAGCGTTTTAGGAAACGCTAACAATAAGAACGCATAACAATAGGAATTTCAATAGTGTATCATCGTTGCTTGGACGAGGCATATATGTAAGATTGCGAGAGCCCCGACTATTTGTTTATATAATATAAATAAATTCCTGTCAGAAAATAAGAGAAATTTGTTTTTTTTCTTCCACTTTTGAGATTCCCGTATGATGAAGAACCTGGTG
The DNA here is from genome assembly GCA_026777985.1 of Mormyrops attenuatus. NCBI lineage: Eukaryota > Metazoa > Chordata > Actinopteri > Osteoglossiformes > Mormyridae > Mormyrops > Mormyrops attenuatus. The sequence continues at coordinate 1,993,263 of JAODKC010000048.1, read as the reverse complement.
AAACTAGTACAGTCCTGTTGGCCGGACATGAACATTCACGGTGTCTTTACTGATCCGCATCACCTTCTGCTGTTCTCCCCGAATCATCAAACTATTTGTTCATTCTGCACTCTTTGAGTTTTTCATACTGGAGCAAATTTGTGTTTAGTAACTTAGGAACTTTTTCTACGGGGACTTTTTAATTTCAGTTTTTGAATGGATTCTTACATTCTTTAAAATATATCTTCGTTTCACACTTCGGGGCCACCCTACAAAACGCATTGGAAGCATTTGCTCTCTGTCATTAAGTTCTTGTGGTCTTTTCATTTGTTTATCCCACACAAGGTAGAACAAGGTGGCTGGTAGTGACTTGCGGGAAGGAGGGGCGGCGAGGCGGGGGGGGATTCCTCGCACTCTTGAATCTGTCTCAGCACGCCATTCGCGGGGTGTTTTCCTGGGTACGGCCAGCAGAACTAGCAGGAACCTTCAACTTTGGGTCCCCTGCATTTGAGTAGATTGTTAGTCACTTGCTGGAAGCATCACGGTTATACATTCCACTGCATTAAAGGAAAACAATGCTATTCTGACTGGGCTATTCTGACTAATAGGGGTGGCAGCCAAAGCAGGATATTGATAGTCCACATAAAGCATTCTAGAGATTTCCATGAATACCACAGCCACTCCAAAGCAGTGTTAAATTATGGGATGCAACTTTTCATTCAAGTGAAAAATCTGCATATAACTTCCCAATACATGCATATGAGTTACACTGTCAGAAAAAAGTACCAATTTGTACCTTTAAGGGTACAATCCCTTGTCACTGGGGCTGTACCCTCAAGAGCCTGCCACACATGGAGACACATTTTTGTACCATTGGAGAACGTTATTGTTGTTTGTACCTTGGGGAACAAAATTGTACCCGGGCTGTCTCCCTTTTTTTCTGACCCTGTAGGCTAATATCCCACAAGCATTTCGGTTCCGCATTTTCCTGCCAGTGATGCCATCGCATTGTGATTTGTTATACTGTATAAATAGCAGATTTCCGGTTAGCGCTGCAGATGAGTGAATGCTGAGGGGTGGGGGCCATGTCTTTCACCCCACAGACTGCGTGTTGGGATCGGGCGGAGGAGCCCAGCCGGAAAGTTCCTCTGACCTAGACGAGGAGATGTGGGACCGGGTGGAGGGAGTCCGACACAAGCTGACCCGGATCCTGAACCCGGCCAAGCTCACGCCATTCCTGCGCCAGTGCAAGGCCATCGACGAGCAGGATGAAGACGAGGTGCTCAACTCCATGCAGTATCCTCTGCGCATCAGCAAGGCTGGTAAGGGGGGCAGGGAAGGGGCGGGGAGCAAGATGGGCCATAATACAGAACAGACCGACCCCAACATTAGCCAATGATCTATTAGGAATCAGTGAGTGACAGGAGAGGGGGCTCTCTGGGGACCAATCAGCATTCAGCTGGGTCCACTGTCCCTGTGGCTCCGCCCCTGTATACACCCCTGTCTGGGAGTGCACTGGTCACTAATGCTGTGATTTGCAGCAACTGGATGACATAGTACTCCATCAGTTATTCATTTATTCTTTGTTATTTATTCATTTACATTGCAACTGAAGTCCAGCTTTTTGTGCTGGTAATCATGGTTACATATTTGAGCACTTTGAGCACTTGCTGGAGGGCTGAACAGCGTGCTGACAGATCCCAAATCTTCGCCTGACCCTCTCCCCCAGGCCGCCTTCTGGACATCCTGCGGGGGCGGGGGCAACGGGGCTTGCAGGCCTTCTTGGAATGCCTGGAGTTTTACCATCCGGAGGAATACACCCACCTGACCGGCCGCAGGGCAAGCCAGCGCTGCTCCATGCTCGTGGGTAAGGAGACGGGGCAGCCTGGAGACACCTGGGAGCACAGAGTTAGCGGAGAGCTCATCCCCAGAGCAGAATCTCTGTCCTTCTGTCTTGGTCGAGCTCCTGTCCTATTTTAGGAAAATACTTATCTGTTGAAACACAAACACACACTTGAGTCACTGTATACATGAACATCCAAGAAAGTATGCTTTTAGAAGAGAGGAACGGCTGATGCTTATCTGGCTGAATGGGCCTATGTCTGAATTTACGGTTGTTTTGTCTACAGTAGATTGGACACCTTAGGATGAGGTTATGTTTACCCTGCATTGCCAGCCTATGGGTCCGTGTCCCTTAGTCAGGGGGCTTCTATCCAAGCTGTTACTATTAGAAGACACTAAACATGGTCCTCCAAAGCTACTCCACTCCAGGGCAGTTATTCAGCCCTATAGGCGAAAGTGTCCTTCCTCATTCGAGGGCACCGACGTCCCCTGTGTGACGGACCACTAACCGCTCTGCCCTGTCCCAGACGAGGAGGGCCCGGAGGGCTTGACGCAGTTCCTGCTCCTGGAGGTGCGGAAGCTGCGGGAGCAGCTGCGGAATAGCAGGCTGTGTGAGCGGAGGCTGTCCCAGCGCTGCCGCATGGCCGAGGAGGAGCGGGGCCACGCCGAGCGTCGCGTGCAGGAGCTGCGGCACAACCGGCTGCAGCTGGAGAGGTGGGGGGGGGCGGTGCAGTCCGTGACTCACACACACGGAAACATGCGACGAGGGCTGGTTTTAATGCGACTCAACATCTCATATTATTAAAGTCATGAAATACAACCTTCTCTGTCTGTACAGCTGGGCTACAAAATCATCAACAACTTGCTGTAAGCAAGTCCCAACTCTCCATGCGACGAAGGGATTCGCCCCCACAATCAATAAAGCGCATCTTATCAGATCTCATCTATAAGAGACATGCCAGGAATATTGTACAGGTTGAGACACAGCTTTTGGGTTGGGCATTGGGGGGTTGGGGTCTCCACCCATTTAAGGGGGTCCAAGGGGTAGTATTGGTTGGTTTGGATTATTGGGGGGGGGGTTACAATTTCCTCATTCCCCCAGAATTTACGCCCATGTGTACAGGTATAAACCAGTAACAGCATTCAGTCATTAGTAAACAAGAACATTAAATCATTTTAGGTCAGAATCTTGTTGGCACACGTACACGTGCAGGCATGTGATTTTGCATGCAGAGAAACACAGGGGCACAAGCGCAGATCGTAGCCGCTGTGCTGCTGGTCAGTCGGCGACGGGGCGGGGGCCAGTCACCCTGGGGTATGTTTCCCAAAAAACATAGTTGCTAACTGTGTTAGCAATGTACATAGTTGGAACTATGCAACTAAATGGAGGCAACTATGTAAGCTTTTGTGAAACAAACCCCCACAGGATGCGTCAGGACTGGGAGGAGGGCAGCCGGGAACTAGCCAGACTGAAGGACCGGCACATGGAGCAGGCCGTGAAGTACTCCCGGGCCTTGGAGGAGCAGGGGAAGGCCTCCACGAGGGAACGGGAGCTGCTGGGGCAGGTAGGCTGGGCCCACGGGGGGTCACGTCTAAGAAAGCACTGGAGCTGATGATGATGTGGTTCAGTGGCCAAGCATCTTATAATCAGGTGATCCAGATGCTGGTTACTAGGGGCAAACTGTCATTTTTCCTGGCCAGCATCTGGACCTGGTGCTGCAAGAACCCTACAGACGTAGGATAATAGGGGTAACAAGTGTACTCCCCAGATGAAATGGACACAGAGACAAGGATCTGTTGGGCAAAAGGAAAGGAAGATAAGCATAAGCCATGTCTGTGACAGATCATGACAGAAGTTTGAAGGAAGTGTGTGAAGATGGTTGTTGGTTGAAGTCTCAGTAATATCTGGTGGTTGTTGCTCTTAATGGGGCACTTAATCTTTTGCCAGTAAACTGGCTAAATGAAGTCAGAAGGCATAAGAACCATTGCATTATGGGTAACGCTACAGCTGGAGCAGCTGAAAAATAGACTGATGGAGGCGGAGAGGAAGGCGGAAGACAGCCAGGCCCCCCTGTCACCAGCTCCGAAGGACAGCAGTGCACTATTCTGCTCTATCGACATCCCCTTGGTTCCAGAGCTGCCGCCAATCAAAACACCCCGGGAGGCTAGCGCGGACACAAAGGTTTGTGCACTGGTTTAGGTCAAGAACTTGAATTCTATGCTGGATTAATGGGTGTTACCTGGAGTGATGGCATTTTCGGTCCCCCAGGCTCTGCTGGACATCCTGCAGCAGGACCGCAGGGAAGCGGCTGAGCACCGACATGAGCTGTGCAGTACAATCACCCGCCTGCAGGGAGAATTAGAGAGCACAGAGGTGCACAGGGACAAGGTGAAGGGAGTGGCAAGGTTTACAAAGACTGCAGTGTCCTGATTTCTATCACGCTTTTTTTCCCCTCATCTTGAATTTCACGGCTGTCATTTTCACCCCATCCTGGGCCTGCTAGCTGGCAGCCCACTGCGAACAGCTGCAGGCGAAGGTGCGGACACTGCACCTGGACTGGGAGACGGAGCAGAAGAGGAGCGTCTCCTATTTCAACCAGATCATGGAGCTGGAGAAGGAGAGAGATAAGGTTGGTGTTTGGCTGGCCAGGCATCTCTGCTACCATGGCGATATGGTGCAGTAATCTCACACAATAAGGGACCTTCACTGTGCACTGCTTGGCCAATAATTTCTGGATAGATTTAATTCCTATATCTACATCTGTATTTATACAGCCACTGTTTACACATGAGAGACTGATAAAATCTAATAATTATATAACAGTACAGTAGAACTTTGGAACTCGAATGCCTCATGACTCAACCAACTCGGACGTTGAACGGGACTGTTGAATTCTCTTGGAACTCGACCTTTCCTGCTAAAACTTGAATGGGTCGATACGCATTCAACTCTACCAATTTGGACCTCAACCAGGTCGGTCAAAAAAAATTGCAACCCGACCGAAAACTCGGAATAAAACACAACAGCCCTGCTAAAACTTGTACGGATTGAGACACATCTCTGATGTGTCTAATTGCCCTTAGTGCGTGCCCTTAGTGCGTGCCCTTAGTGCATGCCCTTAGTGCGTGTGTGTGTACATTTGCCCTTAGTGCGTGCCCTTAGTGCATGCCCTTAGTGCGTGTGTGTGTACATTTGCCCTTAGTGTGTGCCCTTAGTGCATGCCTTTAGTGCGTGTGTGTGTACATGTGCCCTTAATGCGTGCCCTTAGTGCGTGCCCTTAGTGTGTGTGTACATGTGCCCTGTGGTTGAGTGGCATCCCATCCAGGGTCCCTCCAGCCTAATGCCCTGTGCTGCGGAGATAAGCGAGGCCATAATTTATACAAAGGAGACCAATCCATCATTAGTCAATGATATACTTTGAATGAGTGACAGGGGAGGGGGCACTCTGAGGTCCAATCAGCTTTCAGCTGGCAGCAGTGGCCCTGTAGCCCCGCCCCTCTATATACCCTTGGTTGGGAGTGCACTCACCGATCACTAATGCTCCAGGCAACTCCTCAACCCTTCACTGAATAAGTAGTTGGAAGTCATATTGATGAAGGAATAGTAGTTTATAATCACCCAGCCTATTACAGCTAATTAACAGCTTGGGAATTCTTGTCATCCTATTTCTCTATCTCTCCATCCTTGACTCTATAGGCTCTGCGCAGCCGGGACAGCCTGCAGCTAGAGTACACAGACTGCCTGCTAGACAAGGACCGCCTACGCAAGCAGGTCACAGAGCTGCAGGCCTGCCTGGACAAGCTGCAGAGGGAGAGGGAGGTGGAGAGGGAGCGAGAGAGGAGCAGGGAGGAGAACTGCATGCACTGCGTAAGTGGACACGCGTGCAGACACAAGGAAATGCATGCACATCTGATTATCGTGAGACAAAGAGTAATGAGGTATTTTTAGCATGTATAGGACATGTAAACATATACACACCACCTATGAAATTCGGCTGGGAGTGTGACCAAGGCTCTCTGCGTGTCCCGCAGTCACGCCTCTGCCTGATCAACGAGAATCACTGCTACCAGCCATGCTGTTCCGTGACGTGGTCCGTTTCAGACACACCGGCGTGCAGGAGCCCGTTTTCGGACACCTCGTCTAGCTCCTGCCAGAAGGTCTGCCATCGTGCAGTCCAGGAGTGCTTTGCATTAATATATTAATCACTTATCACTAATCCAGCAAAAATTGTGTCAGCTTTCATCAGTAACTGGCTGAATTGTTTTATGTCTTTATTGCAGACTCCCTCTAGAGGCCAAATCAGTGAATTGTCAGAGGGTAAGTGGGGTCTGCAATGTAGACATTGCTGTCTGTAACAGTGAGGAAGGAGGGCTGAATCTGAAGGTGGCGCCCTTGTATTTCGCCCTTGCAGGTTCGTACTCAAACTCGGACGAGAATCTGCTGATGGCGGTGAGCAGTCTCGCTTTCCTCTGTGACTTTGGCCCGTCCTGCCACCGGCGGAGCATCCCTGACACTCTCTGTGCTCTCTCTTTCTGAAAGCTAGAGGACAGCGAAAGGGACATCAACAGGCTGTCGACCTTCGCCTTCCCGCCCTGTGTGGCCTCCATCCACCGCAGGGCCCACACCGAGTGAGTGCAGTTCTGCCTGTTTTAACTGCAGACTCTTTCTGTTTTTCTGAGAATGGGTGGAATGGAAAGTGATAACTAGAAGAAGAATTCATTTTAAAATGTTCTCCCACTAAATAAGAGCATAAGGAATTTACAAACAAGAGGAGGCCATTCGGCCCATCAACTTCTTTTGGGGAGTACTTAACTAATAGCTCAGAGCTGTAACAGCTGTTAAAATCTTATCTAGCTCTGATTTAAAGGAACCCAGGGTTTTAACTTGCGCTACACTAACAGGAAGACTATTCCATACTCTAACTACATGCTGTGTAACTAGGGAAGCAGAGAGCACTGTCTACTTGACCTGTTTGTTGAGGAGTCCTCTAATAGACTGAATTGCTTCCAGATTCGATCTGGACTCCTGGGGCAGCGACAATCTACTCACAGGTGTGTCTCCCGCACTGTCAGTCACTAAATCTAAGATAAGTCAAGATAAACATTACTGATGCCAGAGCGAAGTGCAGACAGATTTAGACATACTGCGAGACAAGGCATGAAATGTAAACATAGTACACAAACAGAACATCTGAAAGGATTATTAGGAAGTAAATAAATGTACAGCCCTCTGCAAATGTCTTAAGCTGGCAAGGAATGTGGGTAAAGGTATTCATCTGTGTACTAAGTGTTCTATTCTCCAAAAAAAGTTACTGATATCTTGTTAAAGAACACTTTAGTTCCTCAAGAGCACCACAGCCATTCCATGTATTTGTTACCTTTCACCCAGCGGTTCACTTAATTATTTACTGAGTTAAATAAATTGCTGAATTCATTAGCCAAACATGGTATGCTAGTGGTCAAGTCAAAAAATACGTGGGTGCACTGGATGGTCACTGCAAATACTGGGATGACTGTAGGAGAGCTTTTGAAATGGCTGACACGCTTTTGTAGACATAATAACATAGTTTTATACCAACATGAATACCCAAACATGATCTTATTCAACTGCACAGTACTGTATATATGAATAAATTAACAAACGTCTAGGTCAGGGGTGTCAAACTGCAGTCCTGGAGGGCCGGAGACCTGTGTAGCTTAGTTCTTTCCCTGTTCCACCACAAATGATTCAGCTCAAGAGCTGTGTGGTAATTAGCACAAGGAG
>JAODKC010000048.1:1943705-1964799 GCA_026777985.1 Mormyrops attenuatus | reverse complement strand
TCCTGTGTAATGGACTGTCTCAGGTAGGTTAGCCTGCAGGGGAAAGCTCAACATTCAAGTGTCTGAGCCTCTCGCGCCTCACACCGGCCTGGGAGGGTTACGGCGGAGTGCTCTCCAGGGTCTATGGGCAGTGCTGGACACAGCACGCATTAGCGGGTATTAAATTCAGGGCATGATAGCAGCGCCCCAGCGTAGGTTAACGTTAAAGTATCCCTCGGTCTGTGACACTAGTTTGGGCAGATACTCTGTGATATTGGCGTCAGCCTGTAATGTAGCCAGTAAAAGCACTCTTCCATTTCAGTCAAACCAAACTAGGCCTTGACCTGACTGTCCTGTTGGCCGCGATAGTCCGAGCAATTGGAGATCATCTGTTTAGTGCTTGTTCGTTGGAAAGGGTTACCTGACGTCGACACCTAAAATAAAGGCTGGAACTTTGCTTTCGTTGTGGAATTTTTTTTTTCTTCGCTTGTCACAGTGGTTAGTTTACAATTGCATAAATAAAAACAATACTATGATTACTACTGGAGTTTCTCAGTGTGTGAGGCTTTTTAATTTAAACCTTTTTTTTTGACTGAAGTGTGTGTGACTATATATGCGTGCGCACACACATGTATGTGTGTATAATGCAATGTAAACAGTATGAACATTTTGGGGATATCTGACCTCTAATCTCATATTTACAAATCCCAAATAAATATCTTGTTTCCATTTATGACTCATGCCAGTACTTTCTCTCTCCTGAAAGTTTCATTGTCTTTCGGATAGTACATTTTACCAGGTGTCCTTTGCCATATTTTGTAGTTCTAGGCTTTTCTAACATCCCGTCAGTGTAATAAGGCCTGGCTTTGTTGTCCGAAAATGTGGAGGTAGCGACGCACAGCAATGACAAATTCTTCTGGTTCTGTCCCTTTAAGACGATCCGGGTGTTTTTTAGCATCCCGTGAATGACATCATCGCTGTTGTCAATGGTGCGTTGAGAGCAACGAGAAGGGGGGGAGACAGACTCAGCTGCGGGCAGCCGATTCGGACCGAGGCTTCCGAGCCGCCGTCGGCGAGGAGGGTGACCGAAGAAGAAAGTTGGGCTATGAGCTGCCAGAATCCGCTCCCATCCTTCGCTGCCGACGGGCCAGTCTGACTGACAACCACCGGAACAGCACCGCCGCCAGATAATCTCTCCGAATACCCTGCTATCGGGTGAGCGGCGAGCCGGCTTAGGGCAGAAACGAGGGGGGATACGGGCTCCAGGGGGGGGGATCGCATCGCGTATGCAAGGCGTCGAATACGGGGGAGGGGGCTCCGGGTGATGGCTATCGCTTCTGATCTACGGAGAGCACCCCACTGCTAGGGTGCGGCTGCAGAACTGCACGCTTTCTGGTTAACAAAAATAGCGACCGCCGACTTCCAGAGCGTTGATCGTGGTGGGGGGGGCAAAAAGGCAGGAAACTGTCATTTTAAAAAAATGGTGTACGCGGTCCTTATAGAGTAAGGTCTGCACGGCGGCTGCCACTACGAAGCCAGTGACTGCCAGGTACTCCCGCTACAAGCCGAGAAGTATGGCAGTGCGGCCGTAGCGGAGCAGCCTTTTGTCTGGCAGAGGTCAGGATGCGGGTCTGCTGGCGCTGAGAGCCGCTGAGGTTCCCGGAGCGTTCGGCTGCTTTGCACCGCACAGGGAAACCCACCACGGTGCAGGGGCCGATCTTTAGGTAGGTGACATGATGGTGTTTTTTTTTTTTGTTTGTTTGTTTGTCAATGGCTTCCCCACCTTTACGGGCGCGCGATCGGACAGCGAAGGCATCTCCCACCGTGCAAAAGGCGCAGATGCGCTTCCCTAGGTAGGTCGTCCGCTAGCTGCCAACCGGAGACTTTGCGCCGGGTGGGGGGGTTCCTAGCAGGTGATGCGTTTCGGTCGGGGACAGGTGCAGCTGACGTTTGTGTGAATCCTGTAACACTCACACTGCAGTAACGTAGCGGCCGAAGAGTTACAGTGTAACTTAAACTGATAGCGGAGTTACGGGGCCGCATTATGAGCGATGGACACCTTAGCTGTCATGCATATTGTGAGGTCATCCCGGTGTCACTTATACGCTACATCCAGCAGTAAACGGTGCTGCCACTTAAACCACAGGTTGATCTGAGCTTCTGGTCAGCGTGCACAGAGTATTCAGTTTAGTTTAATTTTATTTTTGAATACTCGTATATACTTGAATACTCGTATCTGTCTTCCGTGTCGTCGTTAGTGCAGTCGGTGTGGGGTCTGACAGTAACGTGTGTCCTGTACATATAGCAGAATCGACAATAGACTTTTGACTCTAGTGTACTGCGTTTAATGCTGTATGTGGATTAAGTCTGCTGCAGTAAATCTCATGGTGGGTAGTCTGTCGTGTCCGTGGCATTATACAATTTCAATCGGGGTTGCATTTAAGTGAAGATAATATGCAGATGGGTCAGATGAAGTTAGTATTTACCGCGATGAGGAGTCTCGCTACGTCGCATGACCCGCACTCTCCATTCCCATTCATTGACTTTTTAGTGAGCATTCTCAAGAGAACATTAGTAGTTTTCCCGTTTTATGTCTGTGATTTTCCTCAATTAAGTGAAGTGACTTTATCCACAGAACCATAAAACCCCTGTCCCGTTCGTATACTGCAAATTGTGTAGCCATGACCTTAATACCATTTTCAGCTTTATTAGGCATGTGAAAATACACATAACAATGCCCCCCAAACTGCCCATTCATCTGTTGTGCACCAGATTGTTCTGTGCATTTTAAAAAATACAGCCTTTAAGCCTTTATTTATACAAAGATCACAAATTTACCAAAAACTACCAGGAGTCCTTAAGTTAAAAAAAAAAAAATAGATATGACTTTACTTTGTCAGATTATATCTGCTAATTTGAGGATGTTCATTACTCATTTGGAGGCCATTTTCCGGAGGGCAGGGAAATGTCCATTCAGGGCTTGTGAAGAGAAAATATCATGCAAAATCCACGTTTGCATCTCATATCTCAAGAATGCGTTTGTTCATTTGAACATATAAATAAAACAGCTTTTGAAAACTTGTACGAAGCTGTAAACCAGCCCTTCACCAGTTACGTACAACTGATAATGAGTCTGGAAAGTCTTTTGATAGTGCTGTTTTTCTTTGAAGCGCCAGGCTAGACGACACTTACCTGCATCAGAAATCCAGTCCGTGATTGGGGAAGTCCCAGAAATTTATGATCTGGCCCGGACCCATGTCCTTTCTAAATTAAAAGTCAAATTGTCTGTTCTCAGAGTGCGTGACACCACATTACTGATGCACTGGAGGAGCTTATGAATGAAGATATATGTAAACATCATAATGGGGTTTTAAGTAGCGACCAGTGTTGCAGGACAGTCTTTAAAAAATGCTTAAATTTTTGTGAACCAGTACCACTGTATATCGATAGTAGGCCTAATGAATCAGGGAAGCAATTCTTTGCACAGTGAGACTCTCATTGCAATGCTTGCTTTGGGTGCTTTCAAGAAACGATACGATAAAACGCATTCGTGTCTCTACTCAGGTTGTGTATCAGGATATATGGGATGGACAGAATATGGCTGATAATGCCTTATTTAAAATTGATGCCTCAGCATTAGTGTTGATGTTCCATCAAGATGCATTTGAGGCTGTCAGTCCCTTGGGGTCTGTATGGAAAAAAAAACGAAAGCGATGATCCGTGTCTTTGACTCTTGGTGGTGTTTTGTCGTTTAGTAGGTCAAACATTGATCATGTGCAGTTTGTTCTTTGTAGGGAACCAGACGCTAAGCTTTTTGGTCAGGAAAAAGTTCTTACCCCTCAGATAAAAGACCAGAAAGGTTTGGGAGTTTGTTAGTCTTGTTTTTAAGGATGTGTAACGTATGGGAGGTGAACTGTGTGATATAGATGGAGATTGTATTGGGTGTCATGTCATTCGTGGCTTTGTGGAACATTTCACCAAGGGCACCTTTTTTTGTCGATTCTGTGACATTGACAGGCAAATATTTGACAGTAGTCTGTTGTCAACAGGTTCAATAAGAACAAAAGAGTCCTATCAGTAGCATATTCCACGCCTGGGAGCAGGTAACACAGCCTCAGTGAGTGGGATAGAATTTCAACCAGCTGTTTCTTTCAGGTTTGCCAGCCTGGTCTCCCACCCTGTCTTGGACATTGAGCTTTTTGAGGGAATCATTTCTCCTTATTTAGTGCTGTGCATCTACATCTTGTTTAATGTGGAGAAACGTTTCACTTATGCAGACCTGAACAGAAGCCTAAGCAAGTTTATCTACCTTGGCAGTGAAGCCAGTGACGGCTCCAGACCTCAAGCCAGGTAGTGAGAAGTGGTCATGATGTCCAGAATCGGTGCCTGTTGAGAGTGTTGCCGAAGAATCCACTCCACCTGAAAGTTGTGTATGAGAGTTGACTTTGTTCTTGAGAGATTGTGCAGTTAGGATTTTCACAGAGGAATACGGCGGATCAGGTTGCCTTCTTGGGCATCTTCATTGAAGAATGCATCCAGGCCAGAGTCGGGTCATTTCTGGACCAGCCACCTCCAACCGAAGCACCATACCTCTGTCACTATCCTGAGCTTATGATTCCGTTTGGATCTCTCATTCGTCATCAAGATGGAGATTTCAAAGTATGCACACTTTCTTTAAAGTGTTCAAGAAAACTGCACAACTTAACTCATGTTCTTCTCTTGCTGAGAAGACACCAGCTCCATCGGGCTTTTTTCACCTGTCATTCAAGTAGAGGGAGGAACTGAATTTCATGATAATGACTATAATGACAGTATCAAGGCAACAACTGCAGCATTATGGTCAAATGGACAACATGCAGGAAAGGGGTGCATTTTCTAAGATGAGATGAAGCTGGCCGATATGTGGGTGACGTTAAGTTGATTTTGATCCATCGTAATGATTCTGTTTTTGTGGTGGCGAGCCAGTAAGCTGCAGCGCTTGTTGATCTGGGTATTCGATTCCTAACAGAGGTGGATCAAGGAGCATATTGTACATGCATTAGATAAGAGGACCTCCTTGGTGACTGTGTGTTGGTGGAGTACAAGTTGAATGGTTGAATGGCCATCAGTCACAATCTTTCGTTATTCTTTTTGTCATTCAGTAAGATGTCTATTTTGGAGGATGGTATAAGAGATGTGATGTTTGGCAGTATTACCTGGCCTGCCGGTTGAGAAATAGACACCGCTCTGGGGAATCTAGTGGTGGTTTTTCACTGCTACCAAGAACTAAGCCATACACGGGCCATTCCTGCGCTATATTCCCGCTTACTAGCAGGGCCAAAAGCATGACCAAATCCAGCTGGTTGTGTCACCACCATCCGATTGGTCGAAATGTACAGAGATATGGGTGATTTGCGTAGATCTGTATGGATTGCTTGAAGGAAAAAATGGCATATTCTATAAATTATTCATTATTAGTAGTATCACACGACGCAATGTACCGATGCATTACCGATGACTCAGAGCTTGAATATTTCCAACCTCCTACTTAAAAATGTACTGTAGAACAGCTGAACGGAATGGATTCATAATGCTAATTTACACAAACGAATGCTAATTCCGCTAACATTTAATGCTAACGTAAGACGGCGATTCTGACAGAGTTGTTCGCACAAAGTAAATCATGATGTACACCGTGTGCGCAGTAAAGAGACGTCTCTTCGGTTCAACGTCGCTGTCGCTTGACCGAGCCGACCCTTCTGCGGTGCTTCGCTTGGACACGGCAGTGTCTCCATGCCTGCAGGAATATGCTGCTGGAGTTCTGACACGGCAGAACATGTTGGGGATCAGAGTTACGGCGTCCCAGATTTGGGTGCTCGTTTGCACTGAGGGGCGCCGTTTCTTTGCCTTGTTTTCCGTAACCTTATTTTGCATTAATGTTGTGTCTGATGTTAAAGGATGGGTTTTGTGTGATTGTCCAAGCAAACCAAACGTTAATATTGACTTCAGTGTGTGCTTCTGCACTCCCTCTGGATGTATTTGCACTGCTCAAACAAATGATTTCCATGTTATAAAAATGCAAGAGTACATCCTGTTTTTCTGTGATCGTGGTTTCCTACCCTGTATGAAATGTCGCACAGGGCGGGCACATCCTTTGTGGCTGAATAATAATATAGCTGTTTGATGCCCTGAAACGGTGGGTTTCTTAATACTCATGTGGTCATACTCCAAGCTCGCGTGCTTTTCTGGCCCTGGCGTGCCAGGTGATGTGATCTCTTCTAACATTGATGGCCCAGGGTTCCCCGCCCAGGCGGCTATATTGTCCACCTTCGTGCGAGTTCTTTGTCATTGTGGGTCGCTGTGACACCGCGCGCTTTCAGACCTCTGCATAAACTCTTTCTTTTGCTTTGATTAATCTATTAAGGGAATTAATGGCAGCAGTGATTTCAGCTTTGTTAGCTATGTCACGGCCTGTTACCCCAACAGACTTGCCTCAGCATTGTGACACAATTATGGTCATTTGTCTTTTCATCAAACAGCCGTTTCTCCTTTTCTCCTCGTCTCTTCTCCCTTTGGCCTTTATCATACAACACACATCACCTCCGGTTTTCCACCAGCCGGCCTCCTTTCCTGTTTTCCCCTCGATCCCACCGCGGCTGCCCTGTTGTTTTCTCCTGTCTCCCGGCAACCGGCGGCACGTCATCTCTGTAGGTTGGAGCCCTTCGGAGCGATGCCGATTCTGAATCGGGGCCTCTGTGTCCCAGTGGATCGCTGCCATCAGCATACGGGTTGGCCCGAGGTTTCCTGACTGTGTTATGTTTCGTCTTTCCAGGCAGCTGTCTGGCCTGCAACATGGAGTTGAGGGTGGGGAATAAGTACCGCCTCGGGCGAAAAATAGGGAGCGGCTCATTTGGGGATATTTACCTGGGTAAGTACACTTTCTGTCCCATCCTTCTTCATTCTTTGCTTCAGCCCGATCACATGGCTGTGAGTGAGTCGTCTGCAAGGTGGCCATGATGGCCCATGTGTCTGTGTGCCACTCAGGCGCCAACATCGCCACAGGGGAGGAAGTGGCTATCAAGCTGGAGTGTGTGAAGACCAAACATCCACAGCTGCACATCGAGAGCAAGTTCTACAAGATGATGCAGGGAGGAGGTGAGCTCCCCTGCTATGCCCCTGTCTCCAGGTACAAGGGAGGGAACGGACTGCTGTGATTGGGCAGCTCCTGTGTATCCTTCCAATCGTACGCCAATATATGTAGTGGTGGAGGGCCGCACCAGTCGTGGCACCCTATTGGACGGTGAGTGTGAATGGCTGTGTTCTTCGTTGTAGTGGGAATCCCCTCCATAAAATGGTGCGGCGCCGAGGGGGACTACAACGTGATGGTCATGGAGCTCCTCGGGCCCAGCCTGGAGGACCTGTTCAACTTCTGCTCCCGCAAGTTCAGCCTGAAGACCGTGCTGCTGCTGGCCGACCAGATGGTGCGGCCGCCGTCTCTGTAGCACTGCCTGCTGGCTCTTATTGCCTTGTGAGGAATCCCTCCCAGACAGTCCATGTTTGGGAAGGCTATTTTGCTAAAATTTTTATTGTTTTGAAAGGGTCCTTAAAAGTTTTAGGACACAGTACTGTTTTACTGGTTTTTACTTGTTCAGCGAAAAAGTGATTCTGGTGACATTTTTTGGACACTAACTTAGCGTAGATCTTTTGTGTGTTTGAACATGCTAGTGTTTAGCGATGATGTCACATGTTTGGATCGCATGTCTATGCCCCCCCGACACCTATTGCCCTTGGTCTACCGCCCCCTCCCCCCCAACACTTTGCCCTGCACAGATCAGCCGCATCGAGTACATCCACTCCAAGAACTTCATCCACCGGGATGTGAAGCCGGACAACTTCCTCATGGGCCTGGGGAAGAAGGGCAACCTGGTCTACATCATCGACTTCGGCCTGGCCAAGAAGTACCGCGACGCTCGCACCCACCAGCACATTCCGTACCGCGAGAACAAGAACCTGACGGGCACGGCGCGCTACGCCTCCATCAACACGCACCTGGGCATCGGTAAGAGGCTGCTCAGCGGCGGTCATGGAGACGGCAGCATCCTGCCTGCCGATTACCGGTTTTGGGAGGTGTGGAAACTGCATCTGGCAGTGAATTTACCAGCAGCTCAACTCATCCTGAGGGAGTGTCTCTCCCTGACCAGGGACATACAGGCACAGGATTAACTTTGCTTAACCTTCTCGCAAAGACCCAGAGTCATGTGCTCTTTGCTTCCGTGAAGGTCCAGCTGGTGGGCTATGAGTGAGCATCCTAAAATTATAGGTCCTCGTCTTCTCCCCCTCCCAGAACAGTCCCGGCGTGACGACTTGGAATCCCTGGGCTACGTTCTGATGTACTTTAACCTGGGCTCGCTGCCCTGGCAGGGCCTCAAGGCCGCCACCAAGAGGCAGAAATACGAGCGCATCAGTGAGAAGAAGATGTCCACCCCCATCGAGGTGCTCTGCAAGGGATACCCCTGTGAGTCTGCTTGATCACTTGGCTTTTGTTCAGAGGTGGAAAGTTCAGGTCCAAAAAGTACAAATGCAGACCAAGATTTTGTTTCAACCGACCAGTTGAGTACTCTGTGACTCTTCATACTCAACTGGTCGGTTGAAACAAAATCTTGGTCTTGATTTGTACTTTGTGAACCTGAACTTTCCACCTCTGCTTTCATTTTCTTCTGCATTGTGGGCGGTGAATGTGTCACATGACCTGAAGCTTCATATAAATTAATAGTGCTGCTCTGATATGTGTGTTTTGGTCGCAAGTTCTTTCCCGTCCGCTCTTTTCAGCGGAATTCTCCACCTACCTTAACTTCTGCCGCTCGTTGCGGTTTGACGACAAGCCCGATTACTCCTACCTACGGCAGCTCTTCAGGAACCTCTTCCACAGACAGGGCTTCTCCTACGATTATGTCTTTGACTGGAACATGCTCAAATTTGTAAGTCTTGCCTTTGTGTGGGATTGTAAGAATGGTGTTGGTGTTTTGTTTTTTTTTGGCTTCCCAATGTCTGATTTCTCTCCACTCTGATTGTCTGATTTCTCTCAGGGTGCTAGCAGGACGGCTGAGGAAGGCGAGAGGGAGCGGAGAGGAGTGGAGGAAAGGGACGAGCGGATCGCGGGGGGGGCCAGGGGCTCAGCTGCCAGGGCCCTACCTCCAGGTCCAAACCCCCCAGCTCCAAACCGGGTCAGGAATGGCCCCGAGCCAGCAGTCTCAACACCAGCCTCTCGTGTACAGCCATCCGGTGAGACAGCCAGTCATAAGAGAGTCTGTACCAGAACCTCGAGGGTCGTTATTCTGAAATCCCTACTGTCTGTTCTTGGGTTTGTTCTCTTATTTACCCTGGATAACCACTAAAATATGGCAGAAACTGTAATGCTCTGGTTCTTCGGCACGTTTCTCAGCGTTTTCCAAATGTGTCTGCAGGTTATGAGAAGATCTTGACTTGCGTTGATGTTCGCCGGGGGCGGTCCATTATGATGTTCGCATATTTTCTCAGCACAACCTGGGCACATGCCAGCCCTATGCAAGCGGTTTCCTCACCCCGCTGTGCTGGGTGTTACTGACGTGTCCCCCGCCCCTCTCCCAGGGAACACGTCTCCGCGGGCCATCTCCCGCGTGGAGAGGGAGAGGAAGGTGAGCATGAGGTTACACCGGGGCGCCCCCGCCAACGTCTCGTCCTCCGATCTCACCGCCCGCCACGACCAGTCTCGCATCTCCGCATCACAGGTATGCAGCTCGTACTTACCGTGACTCCCATTTGGTTTGGGAATTTCCTGCTCAAATGGGTTCTGATGGTGTGTGTTCAGGTCAGCATGCCGTTTGAGCACCTAGGAAAGTGACGTGCTGGAATCTTCCATCCCCTGGATACCGACAGGTAGGGGGCACCCACCGGCATACCGTGGCCATTCCCTCAGTTGTATAAAAGCAAGACTATTTCTTCCCCTTCATCAAAAGATTTTTGATATCCGTTCATGTTGATTGTTTGATAGTTGTGAAGTTTTAATTATTTTTTTTTAAGAACTACTTGCATGAAAATTGATTATTCCGAATACCACTATCTATTGAGTCTTCTGATGCTAGGCAAACTTTTAAAAATAGTTTCTCTTTGTTTTTCTGTCATGTTCAGGACTTCAAAAGACCCCTCCCCAGTTTTACTTTATTTTATTTGAAAAGACAGTGTAACAAAGAAAATGGATCAAGGATCAATGGAAGAATTAGGACGGAAAACCAAGGATGAAGGTCAACGCAGGGCAACCCTTTCAGTCTGATGGCGATTCCCTAAAGCCGAGCTTCGAGGCAGAGTAATCCAACATCTGTCACCCTACAGACTCGCCCCTTTGCTGCTCACTGGGACTCACTAGTCCCTCTTCTGGCAGTTGGTGGGAGTGCCCCAAGGGGGTGGAGCCTCCTGGGAAGGACCAATTTCTCCTACACAGAATGTAACTGTTACTGCATGCCAATACAGTCTTTTGTAAAAATTGTATTTTTATTTTTTTAATTGGTTTTCCAGTTTTGGGTTCACTCATCCGTTAATGGAACCGTGGTGTTTCACAGTGTTTCAGTGACACATGGGCCCTTGAAGGGCCACTCACAAACACATTCACGAATGTTTACACTTCACCCGTTCATTTTAGTTGATACAAAAAGGTTGAGGTCACAACTATGTTCTGTGTTTCTAATCATACTGGTATGGATTTTATCAAGCTTAACACTGATTTTATTATTATTCCGGGGACGTGTGAAGACTTCAATTTCATTTTAAAATTTTTGTAATTTTTTTTTATTTGCTAAAAAATAGAAAGTATTGAATACAGCATAAGGTGAAAGAGGATGTGTGGAAAGCGTGTGAAAACTAGCATTCCTGTCCCACAAAGGTGGGTGTGTTGGTGCTACGTGAGATCTTGACCTCCCAGATGACGCCTCTCTGATTTTCAGCTCTTCTGTTCACTGGTTTTCTGTCTAAATCTACTAGTGAATCAGATGTCACAGCTCCGTTGAGATACAAAATAGAGAGACAAAGAATGGATGTGCTTGTTTGTAACCCTCTAAGTTTATTTTAAAGGTATGGCCCCATGCAAGGGCAATTTACAGTTGGCTTTTGGTGGGTTTTTTTTTTTATCATGATTATTCTTGGTTCCCATTTTATTTTCAGTCCAGTGCTTGGGATTGAGCTTAAAGTTGGGGTGGTTCCTTCGCGTGGTTCATACAGAAAAGGTGTTGGTTTTATATTACCTCATTTTTTTGTGTTGAACCAAATTGTAATTGTTTTGAGGTCTGATGTAGAACAGAACCAGTGTGTGAAATGGGTCATGGTGCTGAGTTGAGGGTACAGAATCATGAGACGGAGCCTGTAGCTCTGTGGTTTTAATCTTCCTCATCTGTGTTAAACACGGTACTACCTTCTCAGACGGAAGGTTCCCTGCTTGGGGCTTGCTGATTGGTCAGCTTCTCTCTGCTTTGCGTGGCCCACTTTTATGTTCTTACCTAGTCATCTGATGGGTTCTGTTTTCTGTTACTCAGTGACTCCATTTTTGTAATACGCTGTTCCCAGAGACCATGGGTGTTTAACTCCCTACATGATGCTACTGTTCTACTCAGAGGTTGCCAGCAGTTCTGAATTATTTACCAGGAATTAAAACTGAATTACCTGAACTTTTGTTTTTTTTTTTTGTTTTGTTTTTTTTCCCCCCTTCCCAAACAGGGGTGTTGATACAACTGTGATGTCATTTTTTGGGCCCTGAGGTAATGCTACATGGTTAGCGTTGGGTGATGTCACTGATTCTTGTAAGAGCTCAGTGATCCGGGCAAGCTTGTGTTCTAAAGATACCCAGTGATAGCGTAAGTCTGACATGGAAAGTGGTGTAGCCGCATAGGATTGTGGGAGTTAGGGGCTCACTTTGTGTATTGTGTACTGATATCTTGTACAGTTCTTTAACATTTTATTTACAACAGTATTTGTGTATATTTTATGAAGTAATAATAAACAGTGGAAAACTTGAAAAAAAATTTTTATGCTGAAGGTTAGCCTAGGCAAAAAAACATTAAATATGTATCCTTAAAATGTGTTTAATTTCATAACCAGCACAAATTAGCAGTTTGAGTCAGATTTGTTAACGTGTATGGAATAGCTCCATGTTACAAAAGTGTAAATAATATAAAAAGTACATAGAATGGGATTTTATTAGGTTCATTCATTCCGTTATCTTAAGAAAGCAAATGAAGACTTGAGTGATAGATGTTCAACGCATATATTTAGTAAGACGCAGACAGGATATGTGGGTTGGTTAGTATACAAAACAGAAATGTGGCGATTATATGCGCGCTCTCGTGCAGGTTACGTCATCTACCCGCTAGTGCGGGTGCGCGGAGCGGCGCGCATGCGTGGCAGCCGCCTGGTTTGAGCTGAGACGCCGCTACACCGTAATCCCGATGGATTGAGTCAGGGACGGAGGTGTAGAGGAGAGCGAAGGAGCAGCTGTGTCCCTGCACCGCTTACTGTTTTTATTTTTGCGCGATTTTTAAGCGTCTTTAAAATATATTTTTAGAAAGTAAAAAATCAAAGGTTTTATTATGTATTGTTAGGTAGGTGGGGTTCAGTAAAGTGCTTTGGTTTGGTGGGCTGGCGTGTTGGCTGTTTGTGCTGCGCGCAGCGTCGGTGGGTAAACATGGATGGCCGGAGAGCGATTTCTTTGTGAATTTAGGACAGATCGCATCGCCCTTCCCTCTGCCGTATGAAGCGAACATCTTTGATTTTAACGTTTTTAAAGCCGTGAGTGGTAATTAACGTTAGCCGTTTTAATTATAAAGTGACGGATTGAAATAACGGGGGCTGCTACCGAAACGACCCGCCGTTACTGCATCTTCGTTTTTGTGATGCAGTTTGGTGCCACGAGTAAACTGTCGCCGTGTTCTCTGTCTTTTAAGTCGCCGGGAGTGTTGAATGATCGGAACCAAGCAGACCCAGCCTTTGGAAGTTTTGGGGCCGCTGCAGATGAGGTAAGACGGGGTGTCGGTGAGGATATAGGCGAGGAAGGAGCCCGATACATCACATCATTAACCTGCGTGGCCGTGCCGCTGGAAGCGCATTATGGAGTGATTTATTCATGCTTAGAAATGTCCAGCGTTAACGTTTGAGCCACTGTAATTATTTTATTTGGGGGGGGGGAAGATGGAAGGTCGGTGTGTATTGCGCAGGCGGGGGTTTGTTTTGTCTGTTCCGTGCAGCGGCAGAATAAACCCCAGTTTGTAATATGTGTGCATCTCCGATTAACCGCATAACCTCAGATAAAACATTTGATGTTAGTTACATTGTATTTATTTTCTAGCGATTGCTGTAGATATGTCGCTGCACATAAACCGTCCGTTATCTTGCGATTTTAATATAAAAACATTAAGAGATTAATATATAGAAATATTAAGTATAACTTGCGATGTTGTGGTTGCTGTAGTTTAATGCACACATATGTAACTTCTGTGTATCTCTGCTGAATAACGTAGTATATTAATAGTATCCCAAATACGATGAAATTTTGTATTTTCGCATTAGGCTACCTGTACAGTGTCATGCACTACTTTTTCGTTTTGCAGATAAAATGGTGTTGATTACTGGAAGTCCGGCTACATAGGTGTTGTCGAGAGAAATGGGATTAGGGTCGAAAGGGCGCAACTTTCGGGGAAAGTCGTTCAGGCCATTTAGATTCTTCAGACGGCGTTTGGCAACTTTTAAGGACATATTAATTATGTCGTGGTTTGATATATTTGATAGTTAGAAGGGAGATAATTTATATACAGTATACATATATCTGTGTAGGAGTAGGCGTTGCGATGTTGACACGCATGCGTTTCTGGCCGTGTCCCAGTCCCTCCTGTCAGTCTCAGTTTCTGATGCGGATCGTCTCCGCGGTTTACCGAACTAATCACTGACATCGCAGGATACCGGGCTCCAGGCTCCTCTGAAGATTGCTGGGGGGGGCTTTCTCTTACATATTCTTTTAAGAGGTCTGTTGCCCAGGAACTGCTGTTAGTTTCTCAGTTCCCACTGGCTGGTGATTTTTATGGATTTGTGTCTCCCTTATTTAATTTAATCCGAATCTCTCCTGGAACAAGAAAAAATCTAAATCTGTAAAACAGGCTATTGTGTGTAATAGACACCTTCTTTATCATACGTTTTCCCCCTCAGTACATGGCTGATCTTACCTTTGCGTTCACCTATGTAGTTAATCAGCAACTGGACTGCTGTGGTACTGGCTACAGTCGAAGCAAGATGTCTGAGCATAATTAAACTGATGGCCCCACAGTTAGCACCTGCTCGCCGTCACAGAATGGTTTTCCAGAGCTGAGCATTGTCTTTGACATGTATAGATTTATTTGTTACACGTGTTTGATTTGTATGTCAAAGGTGATATTTATTCTTGGGGTGCTGGGGAAGCCATCTTGCGTCAGACACAGGTTACCGGTCAGCCGTGTG
The DNA here is from genome assembly GCA_026777985.1 of Mormyrops attenuatus. Lineage (NCBI taxonomy): Eukaryota > Metazoa > Chordata > Actinopteri > Osteoglossiformes > Mormyridae > Mormyrops > Mormyrops attenuatus. The sequence continues at coordinate 1,950,333 of JAODKC010000048.1, read as the reverse complement.
AGAAACGTAGTTGGCTGGACTCAAGTGTTGGAAACTTAGTCCGGTGCCTGCGAGCCTGTTTATAATTCACGATAAGAGCGGGTGGAGTGTCACCGGAAGTGTGTACTGGTCACTAGTAGGGTGTGCTGTCACATGGCCGATTATGACACCGAGGCCAGTGCATTTCTACTGTCTGCCGGGCTTTATCAGAGACAGGGCTCGAGTATCTGGATGTGATACCGCGACAGGCGCCGCCGGATGCCGTGCTTTGCTGGAACATGGAGAGGAACGGAAGCGATCAGTGTCATGTGGCTTTGGGGGGGGGGGCAGACATTTTTCCTGCGTATAATGCAGGCCTCAGGGGAGATGCTCCAGAGTCTGTCAGTGGATGATTTTATTTGGTGTGATGTTTTCTTACAGAGACAGTATTTCGGAGGACTTCACTGTGTGCTTTATGGTGACGAGCGTAATGCCATGGATCTGTCATGTTTTATATGATAACTATAATGCGATGAGATTAGTATGATAGACCCGGGTTCAGTTGGGTTATCTTCTCCTCCATCAGATGAACAGGTTGTGGAGACGTGACGTACCCTTCTCTGAGCGCCTTGGGAACGACTCGCCCGTCGGCATGGCGCCGGGACCCCCGGCCACCGCTGCCCCCGCCGGCCCCAACATCTCTTGGCTGCCAGAGGCGCCGCTGCTAAGCCCGGAGCAGCCCATCTTCCTGATGACCACGGCGGCCCAGGCCGTGTCCGGCTTCTGCGTGTGGACCGCCCTACTACTCACCTGCCACCAGGTACGGCTGCGTGGGCGGGGTCGACAGGCTCCCTTTGCGTCGGTGTCCAGAGATCGGCTCGTCGATTATGGCCGTCGCGCTCTGGGCGTGGCTGCGATTGCTGCTACGCTGCCTGTTAAATTTTACTGAGTACTTGGCCGTGGATACTTGGTTGTGAAAGGAAAGGCCTTGTTTACAGAATTATGAATGTCCAGTAGCCTATGGATTATCATTTTCTCTCTCCCCTCTCTCTCTCTCTCTCTCTCTCTGGTGCTGGTGGTCTGTTCGTTTTTGTTAATAAGGTTTTTAGATTAACAGCAGGGGAAGGCAGGTCATCCTCCCCCCCCCGCTCCCCACCTTATAGATTTTTATTTTTTTAAGAAGATGCACTGTCGCTCTGACAACAGGTGCACCTGCTCTTCAGTGACATCAGAGCCCAGGTGTTGCCTAGCAACAGTCCACCGGCTTCCCTACATACGAGTTTTGTGTTTTCACGGCAGGTAAACACGCGATTGAGAGAAGGTGGGCGGCCTTTTATATGCTTTGAAAGGCTGTCGGTTAACATAAGACCCCTTTGGCAAAAGGTACTTCGGTTTGAATAGTGCGGAGCCACCTCTAGGCTGTGCGGGGGGGTGCAGCTGTCAGGACACGGATGCACGCTCTGTGCAGATGCCCCTAACGACGCGCGTTTGTTAAAGATCCCTGTGGGGAAGAGGGGTGTGATCACATGCTTTCTGCGCAGTGACACTTCCACGCAGTCTGCGTCGCTGTGTTCACCTGCTCCCGGCCTCTTATTAAAGCTTCTGTTTGCTGGTCGGAAGTGAGTCAGCCTAAAGATAAAGACCTCCCATTCACGGCAGTGTCACTTACCGGAGTGGGGGATGGATCCAGCTGACGCAGCTGGGGGGGGGGTGAAATCAGCTGCTCAGTTTGGGGATGAGGTGCAGGGAAGAGGGTTCATAGATGAGAGGACACTGGTAGCTCAACAAGTAGAGCATTACTCTAACAACACAAAGGTCATAGGTTCGAATCCTGAATCGTTACCTTTCCCTCTACTGCAAGTCATTTTGGGTAAAAGGTTTTACTGAAGTGAAGTCAGAGGTTTTATTAGACTTTTATTTAAAGGCTTATGTTAAGCATCTTATTTAGAATGTTATTTATGAGGATTCTTTTTTATACTCCTATACTCCTGCTGTAAGTATAGCCCTAGTTGCTGGCTTGGTGTTAAAAGTCAGTATAACTAGCTGCTATTCTCCAACTTTCCTACAGTCACCTTTGGGTGAATTGAGCACCTGTGCTCATCAACTTCAACCCACCTCTCCCCCGCTAATTTATTGTAATTTCACACAGTTACTTTTCAAGAGGATTTATTTTAAAGTAGGAATCACAGTACATTGTTGGTCTAATCTATAATAATCTAATTCATTCATGCTCACCTTTAACAGAAGAGGGGTGCATTATTATGGGAGCTATGAAAATAACCCCTCATCGTGGTGTCATAATTTGAGGAGGCTGATTATTAACGCCTCATCATGATGTCATAATTTAAGAGGAGGCTGATTATTAACACCTCATCATGATGTCATAATTTAAGAGGAGGCTGATTATTAACGCCTCATCATGATGTCATAAGTTTAAGAAGAGGCTGATTATCCAGTGCGTCGATTTTTATGGCTGGATTGGTACCAGAGGAGGGCTCTGGATTGACCCCCTCCCTCCCCCCACAGATCTACATGCACCTGCGTTACTACAGCGCCCCCAACGAGCAGAGGCACATTGTGCGCATCCTCTTCATCGTGCCCATCTACGCCTTCGACTCATGGCTCAGCCTGCTCTTCTTCACCAATGAGGAGTACTATGTCTACTTCGACACCGTCAGGGACTGCTACGAAGGTGAGGTCGCAGGCAGCAGGTTGCGCTGTATTTGTGGGACTCCATCGGGGGGGGCCTGTATATGTGCTGTTGATCCCTCTCTTTTTTATAAGAGCTGTATTTGCGGTACAAAAGAAAAATACAGTACCAACACTGCAAGTGAAATGGAGAAAGTGGCTTTGAAATTCTTTGACCTCGTTTTGGAAGTACTTTTTTTATTCTTTGTGTTGCGTCTTCAAAAGATTTTGACTGGACGTTGGGCCTGAAAGAAGCATCTGGACAATGTCCGCCGGCTTTTGTGATCACGTGATCGGCCGGTGACGGGGTGACCCGTCGCTTTTACGCGGTCTGCTGAACGTTGGCCGCCGGTGTAACACCCCTGCTTCCTCCTAAAACAGGCTCTGCTCCTGTCCGGCAGGGCACAAGAGTTGCACTTAAAAGTCACGCAGGCCAGCAGATGAATTAAAAGCGCTTAATGGGTGGGGCTGTGGAAAGATGGACGGCCTCGCTGCGTCAGGGCCTGTCCGATGAATGCGAGGCCCCCGGGGGCAGCGTGTCAGTCCCTGCTGCGAGTGGCCGAGCGCGAGTGTGGGAACCCGCTAAAAGGCCGCTGACAGATGGCTCTCCCTTCGCTGGCCTCTCTTTTGAGGCGGCCATCTTTGTTCCTCCGCTTCCAGAGCCAGCTGGGGTGGCTGGGGAGGGAAACCTGTCACCTAGCAACCTCAGCTAATGGTTTAGAAAACACACACACATACATGTACGCCTAGATGAGCTCGAGGGCTCTCTGTGTCAGCTTGATCTTGTGGTCATGATGGCTTGGAGCGTTAAATTATTAACTCTTTAAAAGACATCCGCATTTGCATTTATCCATCCAGTGGGTGCCGAATGTAAGCTGCGAAGTGCAGTATCAGCACGGAGGAAAGTTACTGCAGTATTACGTTTGTTTAACGTTGATGCAGCATTTAAAGCTTTTTTTTTTTTTTTATCTCTCGGCCATGTTGTCCGTGCTCAGCACTATTGGTACTCGGTACTCAGTACTGAGATATTACTCACCCAGGATTTGCTGCTGCCCTGCCGCTTTGTGCTCCTGTGTATAAAATAAGTTTCTGCGGCGCCTCTGCCTTGACAGCCGCGTAGAAAAAATGTGACGCAATGGCGTCTATGATTAATGGTGGGGGTGGTGAGTGCTGACGTGGGACAGGGAGGGTGGGACTGGGTGCAAGGTGCGGCCAGCCCCGGCCAGCCCCGACCAGCCAGGGTGGTGGGGGGGCGCCTCTGACAGGCTGTGCTCCTTCAGCTTTTCAGCACCCGCCGCCCTCCCTTCCCCCCCCCCCACCACATGCCACATGGGAGTTCAGATACGCAGCAGCTGAACCCCCAGGGTTCTGTGACTAAATATAGAGCAACCCCCCCAAACACACACACACACAGGCAAAGGGCAGCCCAGGGTATTGCCGTGCAGACGGGGTTTTGTAGCCTCGGCCTCAGTGAGCTGACAGGTAGGCAGAGTGTGGAGGATCTTCTGGGAACCAAGCTGGGGAGCAGTCAGACTAGAAAAGGAGGTTGCAGGCCCAGCAGGGGGGATGGGGGGGTGCGCTTATGTGTTCCATTTATCACGGAGGTCGGAAGTCAGAGCTGGGAATGATGTCACACCTGAGTTAACTGCGTTCCGGTGCACCGAGTCGGAAGCCATTTAGCAATACCAGGGACCTGGTTCAAAAAGCAGGATTTCTTGCTTAGCCGGATAACTTGTGCTAAATGACTTTCCAACCTGGTGTATTGGAACGCGGTTCACTCAGGTGTGACATCATTCCCATTCCTAGCCAGGTTCATTTTAAACCATTATTAGCTATACCAGTTTATAACAGCACATCATGCACATAAAATCACCATAAGAACATGTCCACAGATAATGATTGGACAGTACAGTTTGTACGCCTGTTTACTGACCCACCAATAAGATGAAAGTGCTAATAAACAGTATTCCACTACAGCTTTCACTTCTGTTGATAAAGGGAGCAACCATCTTGGATTCCGAGGTTGGGATTCCAGAGGTTCCTTTGACTTTCCAGTCGGAATTTTGACTTCATGGGGTGTTCCAGTTAAAATTTCGACTTCAAATGGAATGCAGCAAGCCATAAGGGTGGGGCTGAGCTGTGCTGTGACACGTCCGTCATGTTCCGTCCCAAAGCAGCACACTAGGCCTTGGATGGGGTTTCTGAGATTCTCTGTGTCGCAGTCGGTCCCACACTTGTGGTCATAGATGTGACTGTCTGAAAAGAATCGGACAGCAGATCACAGTGAAATATGCTTCCGTGACACAGACGGCTTCACGTGGGTGTGACGGTGACGCTCGTCTCTCTCCACCCACAGCGTTTGTCATCTACAACTTCCTCAGCTTGTGCTACGAGTACCTGGGAGGGGAGAGCGCCATCATGGCGGAGATCCGGGGGAAGCCCATTGAGTGAGTGTGCTCTGTTGACTGTTGCGTCTGCATGCCTTAAATGGTAAAGTGTACCCATGCACACCTGCCATAGGTCAGGCCCTCCTCTAGGTGGCACGCTTGTGCACGGTCCGGCTCACTTTTCTGGGAGCGTCCTCCCAGAAATATAATTCCACATGGAGCGGTCATGCGTGTAGCATGTGACAGCCGGGCCTAGTGTCATGTTCATGTGGCATGTGCAGAGCACTGGTTTAACGTCTCTTCTGGCTGTGTGCTTAAGGTCCAGCTGCATGTACGGCACATGCTGCCTCTGGGGGAAGACCTACTCCATCGGCTTCCTGAGGTTCTGTAAGCAGGTGGGTCCAGGGCCTCTCCGGGGCCACGTGTGCCCCAGTGTATCCTCTTCCCCCGCCTTGCCTCCGTATGACAGCACTCAGATCGACCTCCTGTGTTTCAGGCCACTCTGCAGTTCTGCGTAGTGAAGCCCCTGATGGCCATGGTGACGGTCATCCTACAGGCCTTTGGGAAATATCGAGACGGAGACTTCAAGTATGACCCCCCTCCCCCCCCCCAAACAGAAGTCAGGCATGATGTCTCTGTACCGCCTTCCTGTCAGTCACACACTGATGAGGGCCTAGCAGCGAATCTTTTGTCTTACACCCACAAAATAAGATGTTAATTAATAATAATAATAATTAATAATAATGCAAATTAAGAGTTTGGACCTGATTTTTTTGTTATTTTGCCAATCCATCGCTGACCGACACATTCGTAGACACGGCACGCTTTTCTGTACTTGCTGGGATTTCCTTAGAGTCTGGGGAAGGGCTGCTGTTGGAGCCCGGGTTCGAAAGTGCTCGTCTCTGGTGTGGATTTCGATTGACAGTGAAAATGTCAAGATGGATGCGGGCACGACCTTGCGCCCGTCTGCCAAAGCGATCGACGGTGCAGTTACAGGTTGGGTGTACAGCGCTGACCTTCCCCTGTGCTTGCTCCCCCTCACCCCCTAGTGTGGCCAGCGGGTACCTGTACGTGACCATCGTGTACAACATCTCTGTCAGCCTCTCTCTGTACGCCCTCTTCCTCTTCTACTTCGCCACACGTGAGCTGCTTAGCTCCTACAGCCCCATGCTCAAGTTCTTCATGGTCAAGTCCGTCATCTTCCTCTCCTTCTGGCAGGGTGAGCGTGACCTTCTCCGGGAATCCATCCAATCTCCCCTCTTAAACAAAACAGTCACACAGTCCATTCTCACCCCATGAGAGCTTCTAGATACCTCTGAAACCTACCTGCCTGCATTCGGCAAGAACAAGCTCAGTGTCTAAAGCAGAGAGGCATTCACGGTAACCCCCCCCCCCAGGCCTGCTGCTGGCCATCCTCGAGAAGTGCGGCACCATCCCCCGGATCAACTCGCCAGAGATGTCCGTGGGCGAGGGCACGGTGGCGGCCGGCTACCAGAACTTCATCATCTGCGTGGAGATGTTCTTTGCCGCCCTGGCACTGCGACATGCCTTCACCTACAAGGTCTACATGGACAAGAGGCTGGACTCCCAAGGTG
>JAODKC010000048.1:1907600-1920719 GCA_026777985.1 Mormyrops attenuatus | reverse complement strand
TGTTCCTCTATGGCAGTCTCTAAGCCTCATCTGCCTTCATGCCAGGTGAACGGCCGCGAGGACGTCCGTAAAAAGCCCGCGTGGTTGGACAAGGCTGTCAATGCGCTGGAAAGCAACCGCTACTCTGTAGTTGGCGATTTTGTGTCTGACATTCAGCTCATTTTCAGCAACTGCTCCTCATCTAGCAGGGTAAGATGGCTTGAAGGAGCAATTAGATTTTTAAAAACAGCGTTTTTTCATTGTGGCATAAAATTTCATTTTGGCTCTTGACGCAAACAGGAACAGAAGTTTCTGGAATCAGCAGTTTAGTGTTAAATTATTCAATAGGACAAAGTGAATAATTGCCTGATTTTGTAGCTCTTGGTTAATTGAAGATATATTAAGAATATGCATATTTATTTTCTTCTTTTTTCCTCAGGGTAACTTTGGTGAGACAGGAGCCAAGCTCAAGGATATATTTGAGGAAGAGTTTAGAAAAATCTTCAAAATTCAGCTGAATTGCTAATGGTGATTGAGGGATTTCCCTAGTTAATTTGTAGCTATTTAATCATGTTAATTTGGTTCACTCATTTATAGCTTTCATATTTCTTATTTTTATATTTATTCCTGTCCTTGCTACTTGCTCTTGTTCGTGCCTTTCAAACAGCTCTCTCTCAATAATAATGATGACTATAATAATATATAGAATATAGCCTTTCTCCTTCAGATATAATCCATGCATATTGATGCAGATTACTGGTATCTCCGTGCATTTTGGTTAATCAGATGATGGTAACGCAGCCATCTCGGATGAGGCACGCTTTTGTTAGCATGGGTACTGGTCAGATACAGCTGAGTGGTGGCAGCGGAAAAGCACCAATACTTCCTAGTGTTTGGATGATTGTCAGTGGATGTCTTGGATTTGGTTTAGTGTAAATAAAGCTATTCACGTTTCGACTACTCGCTTTTTATATCATTGTAATGCCCGTTTTAAATAAACACGTGTTGAAAAGCAAACCTTTTCCCAGCCGTTCTATTTTTTAACGAGAAAAACAGATATTATTGGGTCAGTGGTGGTTTAATGGTTAGGGATGCGCATTTGTAATTGAAAGATTGCAGATTCGAATCCCCGACCAGTAAGGCACCACTGAAGTGCCCTGAGTAAGGTGCTGCTCCCCGGGCGCCGAATTAGCTGTCCCCTGCTGTGTCATATATGGGTTAAATGCAGAGAACACATTTTGTAGTTGTGCTGTGGTGTGTCAACAATGACGATTATTTAATTCACTAAATTCAATTTCAGCAGGCTGGCGTGAGATTTTCAATTCGAGACAGTTTTATTACCTTGTAAATACTTTGTGGCGTTTGCAAACTGCCCCGTCGCTTTTGATGTGGCTAAGTTTAGGTTTATAATAGAATAATATAGATTTGCCGTAAGATTTCATGCGTGACCGTGAGTGTCACGCCGGGCGCGTGACAGCAGGCAGGAGTCTCGCGCAGAAGCGGGAGTCGGACGAAGACTTAATTAGCGGTTTAGCTTGTCCGTCACATTTATACGTGTGTTTGTGTGAATAATTATAAAAAATATATAACTGAATCTTAGACGTCAAGAAATATTTGTGACGTGTGGCAAGGTTTCTTGTTGCGAACAAGCGCTATAGTATATTTCAGATACCCGTTTAAATACGATACACTCGGCGAAGTTGGAGTTGTTATACTGAATATTCAGTACACTGTTCAGCAGACTTCGTGTGATTATAAACATATATATAACAATACAAAGGTATTATGAAGTCGGCGGATGACCAAGTACTGGAAGATGAAGCAGGATTCCAAGATGATGAGGTAAAAGTTAAGATCGCTAAACTTATTTTCAGAAATGGACCAGATAAAGGATAGAAGAGCTTTCTTTAGATCCAAGAAAGAACATTTTTCTCAAATAAACTCTTATAAATAGTACATAGAATTAGTCTGGTTAACTGTCTTGACCTGCCGTTAATTTGGTCTGTTATGTATTAATAAACCGTCTCTTTCTTCATACAGGAGTCTTTCTTTCAACATATCGACCTCCTACAGAAACATGGCATCGTAAGTAACATGACGACTTATGATTTTGAAAATCTTGTAAATGGTCCGTCTCTTTTACAGCAGTAGGATGTTAAAAACTTATTCATGTTCCTTCAATCATATTCCTGTTGTATTTGCGGGTGACGGCTCGCCATCATTCAGGTTAACATTAAAGTGGCGGCAAACTGAGTATGAAATGAAATAACGTGAGATGGACACTGTATTTTGACGCGCCAATAAACGTTATTGAACGACATATTTCAATAATATAAGCGTGGATTTCCTTATATAAGGCAGGGGTGCCAGGTCTCGCGCGTCTGGCCAGGAATCTTTCTGCATTATAAACCTAAAATTAGCTGCATTAGAAGCGTTCGGATAGTTTGAGAACACTACAGATAATTTACAAGGTAATAAAACTGTTACATGCATATAAATGCGTGCGCAGACTTGTCTCGAATTGAAAATCTCACTCCTCCCAGCTGACCGAAGTTGGCAGTCCTGATTTGAGGTTAGACAACCTGATCAGGAATATTACAGCTCTGTTCTCCATGGACCCCAACCAAACCAGCCTTTTGGTCTCCAGTTCATGCCCATTTTTTTAGATGTGGCCCTCAGTTAGAGCCATAATCTCAGATATATCTGTGCAGAACATGGCTGACATTAAGAAGCTTAAGTCCATTGGGATCTGCACAGTCAAGGGGATTCAGATGACTACACGCCGGGCCCTGTGCAACGTCAAGGGCCTGTCTGAAGCCAAAGTGGACAAGATTAAAGAGGCTGCAGGGAAGCTGGTGGTGAGATGACGTGGAAGGATTTCAGCATAATGTTAAACTGCTTTTCTGCCACTAAGTTCACGTTTTAAAATGCCAGCTCTCAAATGACGCAGTAATGACAAGAATGGCTGCACCCCGTTTGAAGCGCTCATCTCGTTTATTGCAGACCAGTGGGTTTCTGACAGCCTTTGAATATAGCGAGAAGAGAAAACAAGTGTTCCACATCACGACTGGTAGCCAGGAGTTCGAGTTACGGGCCAAACGCCAGCAGGGACACATGACAGACATACACTAACCAAAATCTGCCACTGCTTTCTGAAGATCTATATTTTGTTTACGCGTGTAGCATAGCTAAGTTCTTTGGTTATATAGGTGAGTAATCCTATCTCAGCTAATACTTATTTTGACCCTCCTCAGTAAACTTATTGGCGGAGGCATAGAGAGCATGGCCATTACTGAAGCATTTGGCGGTATGTTATTTTATCATCTCCATGCCGTTTTAACATGATACGAACACTATGACCCATTAAATCTTACTTCCTTACTGTATATTTTGTTTTACACCATTATCATTCATGGTGAAATCTATAATGCAAATTGTGTAAAGAACAATGTTCTTTGTGGTTGTATGTAAAGTATAGTAAAGGCCTGTCTCAAATATTAATGCACCTTTTTGGCTAGAATTTCGGACGGGAAAGACACAGCTGTCTCACACACTGTGTGGTAAGCGGCTGCTCAAGATTTTTATGATTAGGGTAAAAATGACTTAACATTAATAATAGCTGTGACATTTGTTCTGTAATGTAACAATACCGTGCACTGGAGCAAGTTACAGTTTTCTTCAGTGGTGTGTTGCAAAAATTGTGGGTACTTTGTTTCACAGTCCTTCTGGCTCACTCCCTACCATGTCTCTGCAGTGACAACACAGCTTCCAGGAGAGAGAGGCTACACGGGAGGGAAGGTCATCTACATCGACACGGAAAACACTTTGTATCCCTTCCAGAGAATTGGCCTTTGAAACCTTGTTCTGCTGGAATGGTGCATGGTGCTGCCCTGATATAAAACCAAAACTGTTGCAATACCAGCTGCTGCCTAGTCTTCCTTACCCTGTGTCCATATCAGTCGACCAGACAGGCTGAGGGATATAGCAGACAGGTTTGACGTGGACCCCGAAGCAGTACTGGACAATGTCTTGTACGCCCGCGCATATACCAGTAAGAACCAGTCATTGCTTTTTGACTTCATAGTTATCCGCAAGTAACATTCCCAATGTCTGTCCACCTGATCATATGCTTTTACTTTAATCAAACACAAAAAATGCCATGTATCACAACTTTTCAGTCAAATGTCTGACCAACAGTGATGACAGTCATAACCAGCTGTTTGATTTAACACCTCTACTATTTAACAACAGAACGTCTGGGAGTTATGTCCAGATTACAGCACCATTTGTATAGAAGAACTTTTCCCAACTCAGGACCTCATAACCTACGGTGCTTTTGGTCTTCAGTTCAGAACACAGTGCACATAGTTAATTTAAAAGGCAAAATTAAAGATCTTTGAAAATATTATTTCTGCATAACAAGTTTGGTTTGAGAGTAGAAAAATTAAAATGAACATGTGGTTTAACATCATTTAAAGTATTTAAACTTTAAGAGATTCAGCTCAGTCAGATTTAATTACACAAGAGCTTATCTGTGGTCTTCGAGAACCACGGTTGGCAGTCGCTGATATAAGGATTATTGATGATTGAAATCTATTCTAAAGGAATGGAATTCATTTATCTGCACATTTTAACTGCGCAATTATTCTATACTGAGATTGTCACTCGTTGCTTTGATCTTAACAGCATAAATGAATTAGAATGTGCTTTGATACTAGAGCGAATCTGGTACACACATTTTCTATTAGGCATTGAAGATAATGTTTAATCATAGGCGAACACCAGATGGAGCTGTTGGACTATGTGGCAGCAAAATTTCACGAGGAATGCGGCGTCTTCAAACTTCTGGTGAGGAGTCTGAATACTTTCCACCCCAGTGTCTCCTGAAGTGAGGAATATACATAGGGCTCAGTTCTTCAAAACCTTTGTTTTCCTGAATGAGTAAGCAGATCTATTTTCGTGATTTCAAGTTGCAGAAATGAGTTGACTCTACAGTTGTCCTTTTGTGCGGAATTGGCATGTTCGCCTTTTGGATTTCCATTGAGTACTTTTATATCCTTCCACAGTCCACAGTGTATGATTGTATTTGATTGTGCCCTATGCTACCTAGGATAAGCCTCAGGCTCTGCACATTCTTTTACCAGATAAGTGGATGGATGACAGCTGTATTTTGATTCACACTCTTTTTAGGCGTTTTTAATACAGTCATGTTTGATGCCAACTATATGTGTGCTGTGCTCAGGAAATGCTGTGCAGTGCACTGAATGCAAAAATGATTTACAAGGCAATGGTTTGGACAGAAAGTCATTAAATACAGAATTTTCTAGGAGCAAAGTTTCAGGAACTAACTAGACTCTGCTTTCAGAGCACCTCCTTCCCATCTGAGTCATTGGATCCAATGTTCAGACCCTTTAAGACTAACAAAATGTACTCTCTGGGTCTCAGATTTGTATACCCATGCCTGTCCCTCATGACTTAGATCATAGACTCCATCATGGCACTCTTCCGTGTGGACTTCTCCGGCCGGGGTGAGCTGGCAGAGAGGCAACAGAAGCTGGCCCAGATGCTCTCCCGGCTGCAGAAGATATCTGAAGGTGAAACCACTCACTGCATAATTCTGACGTAGTAACATACAGTATGCTAACGTCTCACAGCAGGAAAATACTAATGATGATGTGTCACGATTCTGTTTACATACGTAGTTCACCCTATCATTGCTCCTCATCTCAGTCTTTTAGAATAAGGGCTATCACATGAAGAACAGAACTACTGTGCACCTATATCTGTGTTATATGCCTGCTGCTTTACACGGCTGGCAGGTAGCTGCATTATCAATACAATGCACAGCTACTGAGCCTGAAGAACTGGCGCCATAGGGATTGCAGATGTCTTATGCCACGTTTAAAGTCTGCGTTTGTGTGATACACAGAGTACAACGTGGCTGTATTTGTGACTAACCAGATGACAGCAGATCCTGGAGCTGGCATGACGTAAGTGACTGAAGTACACCTTGTATAAACTCAGATTCATGTAGAATTAACCAGTATTCTAATGTTCTACTTCCTTTAGTTCTGTGTGTAATCCATCATGATGTAACTGAATTGTCTGATAATTACGGAGAACAAATGTTTATCTTTTCTTCTAAACATGAACTAGTCTGTGTGACATACAGACACAAATATTTTGCATACTGGTCAACGACTATAATATGAATATTTTTGCATTTACTTTTTCATATCTTATTATTATTGAAGTCTAATTGACTTCATGATTACTACTTTGATATTCATTGCACAACACAGCACTATTCCCTGTTCCAGAAATTGTAAAATATGAGTCACACAGAGCTTGAGAATGGGAATAAAAGCAGAATCATTATGACCTCTCATGCTATCCTAGAAAGATGTTGGAAAGGCTCGATGGCCGCGTTTGTCTCAGTTTCCAGGCAGATCCGAAGAAGCCCATTGGAGGACACATCCTGGCTCATGCATCGACCACCCGCATCAGCCTGAGGAAGGGACGAGGGGAAATGCGAATTGCCAAAATATTTGACAGGTGTTGCAAATTAAACAAGTCAGACATTCCTTCTTTGGACATCAACCTGCTGCTTATACAACTAGTGCCTTAACCTTGGCTGAAAGGCCAGTACTGCCTTAAACTCTGCTGAAAGGGTTGGCTGCATTTTATGCAGTCCTGTCTGGTGATGATTATAGTATTTCCAATAGTTATAAAGTCTGACGTTAAGTGCAGGCAGTAATACTGAAAGTACCAATGATGGTTTCAGAAAAGCCTGCAGAAACGTATCTTTGAGGGCGGATTCTAAGGCGTTCTGCATCCGCTCTTCCCAGCCCCGACATGCCAGAGAACGAGGCCACCTTTGCCATCACCACGGGCGGAATCGCGGACGCTAAGGAGTGACAAAATGAGGGGGAATCCATACATCCTCGCCTGGAGTACGACTTTCTGATAATGCTGCATAAGTACTTGTGTACTTGTAGGTGTATATGGAATGGTATTTATTTATGGCTCTGGTGGGTTTGGTGTTCAGTTCTAAAAGTTCTGTGTGCGTTTGTCATGAATTTGTGATCCTGATTTTCTTGTGTATGTTTTTATGGGTTAGGAAATTGACCTTGGACTCTTCAGGGTTTTTTTTTATTATTATTCACTCACTTCTGAATTTTAAGTATTATAGTGAGGCCCAATGTCTAAAACCATTTAAATTAAAATTTCTTTGGATTCATTGACATGCCGTGCATTTTTTTTGTTGGTCACCATACTTATAATATATGTTCGGTGTCTTGGAGATCAGCCAATGTCCGGCAAATGGAATCGGGGACATATGAGGTAATTTGCATCGTTACTGCAGACGTCCCAAGTTAGACAGGTGACAACATATGAAATGACCAGACAAGGTGAAACTAATTCATAGGACAGGTGATTAATCAGAAAACTTAATCATCGGATATACGTGTTAATGGATATACGCGCGATTATTTGAATATGTTGCAGATTTGTGGTTAAAATGATAATTTTTTTTCGTTTTGATGGTTTGTTTGGAGTGGACGTTTGTAGGGGTGCGGATGCTCCGATGGGGTCACGCGGCGCGGTGACGATGCCCTTCGTCTTTGTCTACGGCGCCGCCATCTTGTCGTTGCTTACCGGCGACCGGCTCGCGCCCGAATTTCACCAAAGACGCAGCTGCAAACCGCGCATCCGCGGCCCGGCCGTCCAGTGGCGGTGGTTCCGTTGCTTTGCACATCCAGCATTTTTGAACCCCACTGTATTTTGACCCGCAACTCAAGCTGCTTCACAGAGACGCGCTACCCGTCAGAGGAAAACGCCGTGTGCCGGCTACTTATAGAAACGGATTAAAAATAAGGATAACACCGGAGGTTTTGTGAAAGAGTAAAATACACGTGTGCTAGCTAACTATTTTTTTGGTAGAATTTTCAATAAAAATGAGAGGAGGTTCTTCGTATGGAGACAGAGATAGACATCGTGGACGCGATAGGAGGTAAGATTTCGTTCCCTCCGGTTTTATTTTTTCATTTGCTCGCCGGCCAACTGTGGTTAGTTAACCTAGGAAGTATGCAATCTGTATTTCTTGCTGTCATCATCTAGCTGAATAATATACTTCAAAATATTAAAGAAAAACGTTGTATCGCAATCTGTCATGCATTCGGCATAGGTTGCATGCAACTGGATATTCCCCAACGGGAATAATAAAGAATTTGTTGTTATGAATTAAAACGCATTCAAAGAGCCGTTTTAAATAGCATTTTGTAGGGAATTGCTCATCCGGCGGCGTGCGGTTCACGTGTAACGCTGGATGATGCGTGTGTACAGTGCGGTCTTTACTGTTATCTAACCGGCTTTTTCTGATACAGGCATCGCTGATTATTTAACCCACTGTGTACATGTATTCCTGACCTTTCGTCCGCCCTGTTTTATTTTTACTTACACGCTTGGAAATTTGTGTTGTAGCATTGTATGCTAAGGTAAGGTTAATATTTTTGTGTATTGATGACAATGTACAAAGTAATGCTATTGTTCTGACATGACCGACTGGTATTTTTTGTTTTAGTGATGTGTGTATTTTGATTGGCCGTAGGCCTTTATTTTATACAATGTGCTTTTGTGATCTTTAGTCCTCGCTTTGGGTCCAGTCGAAGCGGATCAAAGTTCGGCACCCCCGGCGAGCGTCTGCGCAAGAAGAAATGGGATCTGGATGAACTGCCCAAGTTTGAGAAGAACTTCTACACCGAGCACCCAGAGGTGCAGCATATGAGCCAGGTACACTCAGTCCCGAGTCATGTTCTCAGCACCTTTGCCTTGATTTTGACCAGGAAAGGCTTGCAGTTCCGGGGCCTGGAACCCTTTCAGCTGGCCATTCTGCTATGAAGAAACGCAGCCTAAAAATCTATTGATGCTTCATTTTCTCCCCTTGCATGTTGTCATGGTGTCTGATTTTTTTTTTTTCACCAATATCTGGTGTGTTTAGTATGAAGTGGAGGAGTTCCGCAGGAAGAAAGAGATCACCATCAAGGGATCTGGCTGTCCCAAACCGGTCACCGGTTTTAGTCAGGCACAGTTTCCTCGTAAGTAACACCTGCCCCCCCCCCCCCTCCTTGTAAACACGAGAGTAGGGGATCTCTAAAGAAAGGTTGTCACTTTGAACCTGAATTCCTTTTATCTGTGGTTTTCCAGAGTACGTGATGGATGTGCTGATGCAGCAGAACTTCAAGGAGCCCACAGCCATTCAGGCCCAAGGCTTCCCCCTGGCGTTGAGCGGGAGGGACATGGTGGGAATCGCTCAGACAGGCTCGGGAAAGACGTTGTCGGTAAGCTGAGAGAGCCAAGCTTGTCACAGGGCGGAGAGCATCGAACACCAGCGCACAAATGTTTGATTGGCAATGCAAGTTAATCTTGGTAGAACTGGATGCACTGCCAGGGAACACTCCAGGACATGCCGTGCTTTGGCAGTCAGCTGCTAAGTGTGAGAACGTCGCTCATTCTCTGCCATGTTTGTGTCACAGTATCTCCTGCCTGCCATTGTGCACATCAACCACCAGCCCTATCTGGAGCGAGGAGATGGACCTATTGTGAGTAAAGCAAGTTCTAGAACCAAAAAAAGTACAGAGGGAACAAGTATCATGGACTGGCTTCCTGTGTTCCCTGTTCTGATCCCCCGAGCTTTGTCCTCTGCTTTGTCTCTGCGCAGTGCTTAGTTTTGGCTCCCACTCGAGAATTGGCCCAACAGGTTCAGCAGGTGGCTTATGACTACGGAAAATCATCCCGCATCAAGAGCACCTGCGTGTACGGAGGCGCACCTAAAGGCCCCCAGATCCGGGACCTGGAGAGAGGTGGGGGCCGCCCCCTTGGAGTTCAGAGCCATTTCCTGTGTCTCCACTAGGTGTCTTCCATGGAAAGCCATGTGAGACCTTAGTTCACGTAGCAGTGAGCTATATCTACTTTCCACAGGAGTAGAGATTTGCATCGCCACCCCGGGCCGTCTTATTGACTTTCTTGAAGCGGGCAAGACCAACTTGCGACGGTGCACCTACCTTGTGCTGGACGAGGCCGACCGCATGCTGGACATGGGCTTCGAGCCTCAGATCCGCAAGATTGTCGACCAGATCCGGGTGAGTGACTGGGCGTGATGCACTTTGGCGGATCTTGGAATCATGCTTCTACGGGGGGCATCACCCGACCTCTCCGCGTCCCCTCACAGCCTGACCGACAGACCCTGATGTGGAGCGCCACCTGGCCAAAGGAGGTGCAGCGGCTTGCGGAGGACTTCTTGCGTGAATACGTGCAGATCAACGTAGGAGCCCTGGAGCTTAGCGCCAACCACAACATCCTGCAGATTGTGGACGTGTGCATGGAGAGCGAGAAGGATAACAAGTGAGGCTAGCGGAGGCTCCGCGGATCTCGCAAAAACTCGGGACAGTCGAGGGTAATAGGATCACTGGGAACGGTGCGTGTTTGTGGTTCTGCTGCCTCCAGGCTGCTGCAGCTGATGGAGGAGATCATGGCAGAGAAGGAGAACAAGACCATCATATTTGTGGAGACGAAAAAGCGTTGCGATGATCTCACCCGCAGGATGAGGAGAGATGGGTAGGACTGTGGGGCTCTCTCACATACAGACCCACTCTGCTTAAGCTGGTCTGAAATTCAAGAGTTCCTCCTAATGGTCTATCTGTTCTAATGCTGACTTTCTCCATCGTTGACTCTCATAACGTCTCCACACATCTACCACCTTCCGCAAAATTAAATGTTCCTTCTGTCTTTTTTTATTCCTTTTTCTCATCTTTCTTTTTTCTGCATTGCCAAGGTGGCCGGCAATGTGCATCCATGGCGACAAGAGCCAGCCAGAGCGAGACTGGGTTCTGTCAGGTATGGAGTTAATGACTCATATGAGGGCGGTGACTGGCAAATAATTCTGGTTAATAAATCTTAATTCGCTTTTCACTTTTCTGCATGTGTCATCGTGCCCGTGGAAGCTTGTGTTCATACTACGTTTGACCACGGGCGCAGATGGTCACAGTCGGTCCGTGCATGCAGTAGTGATATTCCACTAGACCAGTAGAGGGCAGATGTGTTGCAACAATCACAAATACAAGCAGTGTAGCGAAACGGGTAAATCATTTATGAACCGTTGTAAAGTTGTCAGCCTTGGGTGGTATTAAGGTAATACGGCATGCCGGTATTTTGAAATCCTTATAAGAAATTAGCCGGGACACCCCCTCTCCCTGCTGGCTGAATTTAAGTATAAGATCTGAACAGTACGAAAAATTGGATAGGAGGATTGTAGGTACCCTCCTCATACAGCTCAGCATAACCATTCAACAACAACCACAATTCTTCCTCCGTTCTTTCTTGGTTGACGTCTGCACTGTGCAAGTCAGCGCTGCCACCTACTGGAAGTACTTAGGCAATCTCCTTGCACATGCGCAGTCGACCTGCATGGATGCGCACGATATCTGGCATACAAATAAAAAATTACGTTCACTGTCCACGAAGTTTGCGTCAGCGCACCCAGTGCGCGAATGAAAGCACACGCTGAAGAGTGAAGTATAACATACTCAGAATTTCCTCTAACTCGTTTGCTTTGTCTTTTGTTCTTCTCAGAGTTCCGCAGTGGCAAAGCTCCGGTTCTCATTGCTACTGATGTCGCCTCCCGCGGTCTGGGTATGTCCGCGGCCCCACATGCCCCGAGTCGATACACCTAAATACAGACGCGCACACACATATACACACACACACACACACACAAACATCAGCTTGAGTGTGGCCCTGCCCCCACCCCCCAACCCCCCCGTGTAGCACCCCCCCACGCCACCAGCACTCCACCTGAACTGCATGAGTGAAAACAGAATGATTTGAGCACCTCTCTGTACTTCAGAGCAGTTGACTTAGCGTGTTCTAAAAAAAAAAATGTAGTCACATGACACCTGACATATGACATCAGTACAGTTGGAACTGCTACCGTGACTTTTAGAAGTAAGCAATGGCACATCCAGAGTATGAGATCTCTAATCACCCTGAAACTGGGCCTAAACCCAGGTGTCTGCACTGAATGATGATGTTAGATGTTGTTGTGGTAAGTAAATGAAAGTTTAGCTTTGTGCTGGTGTCAGGCAGCGATTTGATCTGGGGGAAGCCGAAAGCGTCTGACACAGCCCCTGCGTGATGATAAAAATTTTTAACCAATTTTTTTCTGTGTTCATTTATTTTTTATTTTGTTTTTTTGTTTTATTTTTTTGTTTCCAAGTCTCTCTTCTGGCACTAGAAGCGCACAGGCCCACGGGAGCCTGCAGCCGGACCTAGGCATGACTAATCGAAGCCTGAGTTGCGGAGAGAAACGGGGGAGAGACACAGCCTGATTTATCAATCCCAGACACAGCCGTCTCTCCGAAACCCAAAGCAAAGCCCTCAGACTCTTCCCCCCTTCCAGGACACCGGCTGCCTGGGCAACGGGGGGGGGAGGAGGGTTACTGCTGGGATTCCAAATTTCAAACTGGGATGGGGCAGGGGGGTCAGCTGAGAGGGGCAAGAGAGGGTGCATGGGGGGGCCACCTCCTTTAACGTACGCCAAGGGCCCGCTTTGGTAACAGCGCAACACTCAGTCTAAGGTTGAGGTAATATTGCTAAGGAATTCTGGGTAAATATGCTTTTCTTTCAGGCCCCTCCCTTATCAATGTGGTTCCTTTTTAATTAAACACAACCTGCAGGGGAACACTTTTCAAACTAGATTAAAATATATACTATCACAAATTTTCCAGTCATCTGGGCAGCTGTAGCCCGATTTTAAGGGTCCCAGCGCCAGCCGGCATTTAAGTGACATTTGAAGGTCTTTGGACCCTTGCTTAACATGGCTACTAGTTAATTCTTATAACCAGGCCAGAGCAGTTTTGCAAGATGGTGGAGAATGTGCTGTGGTGAGGTATAGTGAGTTTTGTAAGGGGCAGAAGGGGCATTGTGAGAGTGTTGCATTCTGAGAAGGCGGAGCGAGGAGGCCGAGCAGCAGGTCAACAGCTCTGGGAGGCCCCCCCCCACGGGAGTGCCCCGGCGCCGCCGACGGCAGCCGCGCTGGCCCCCGGCGGGCCCCCCCCCCCCCCGCGCGGCGGGGCGGGCGGG
>JAODKC010000048.1:1894918-1907500 GCA_026777985.1 Mormyrops attenuatus | reverse complement strand
CCCACCCCCACGCGTGGCTGTGCCGGCCTCCCCCTCTGCGGGTGTCATGTCTGGTCCTGGCTGGCAGGAGTCCTGGCCTGAAGGAGCCGCTCTGTCTCTCTCAACTCCTCTCTATCCTCTGTTTCTCCCATCTCCCCGTCTTTTCCTTTTCATTCACCTCCCCCTACCTCCTCCACCCTGCACCCCCCGGCTCCAGAGTGTCGCTCGTACTTGTCAGTTACTGTCTTGCTCCCCTAAGTCCTCTCTCTTCCACGTATACCCCCTGCCCCCCCCATCTTTCAGTAGTGCCGTCAGCTTCTTTGTATGCATCATGCTTAACCCAAGACAACCACACTTAGTCACATGACCATCAGCCCCTCAGTCAGGAAACAAAAACACAGGTCATTTGTTCAGTCACAACCTCCTGACTTTGTCCACTAGACTGATACACAGCCCCCCCCCCCCCTTTTTTTTTTTTTAGAAGGCTATTTGGTAACGCACTGTGAACCCCTCTCCTGGAGAAATGGGTCCAATCTCAAAAGCCCTTGTTGTCTGTTTCTTGTTACTTAGTGACTCTGAACCAAAAGATTTCTCAGGGTAGTGAGAGTTGCTACCCCAAAATAGGCTTTTTGCTTTTTGTCCAAGATCTCAAGTTTTTGCCTTAGCTAGAATCTCAGGGCCATGTTTTGGACTTAATCCTCGCCCTGAAATGTTTACTGCACCCAGATTCCCTGTAGAGAAGCCTGTGCTTTAAGCCGGCATCGGTTAGCTGGGTCTGCAGCAGCCACGGTTCGCAATTCCCGGGGTGAAGTGACCCTGAAAATGGGCATGGATTCACAGGCCGTAGCACATTTAACATTTTGAGGCATTTTAAAACCATTTTAAAAGGGGTGAGTACCTTCAGCACTGAATCTGCAAGTCAAGTGAACTTGTGCTGCTCCTGGAGCGGATGATTTAATTATTTGCACACTGATTCTAAAATTAAATTTTTTTTTTTTCTTGCACTTTTCAAAGATAGTTTGCAAGAAAAACACCCCCTGACCCCAATTTTAAAAGATCTGTCTCAGGTTTCTGTAATGAGAAACAGACCAGAGGTCCTTAATCCTTCAAAACTAATTTTTAACTTCAGAATAACGTGGATGCGACTGCATACAGTATTGCTCCCAGCAAACCGTTGAATGTGGCCCAGATCAGTGAGCGGGTGCCTCAAACCTCAAGCAGATCCAGTCTTTCTGTGGCCATGATGTGTCTCTTGTAACTTAAGAGACTTTCATTCAAGGAAAGTGAGCAAGAGGCTGTTTTGGTGGAAGTTGGTGCAGTGTGAACATTAACTGATTTGTTGTGCTTTATAGCTAAGTAAACGGTAAGTACGCTGTTTCATTGTGGGTCTCGCTCATATCTGCTTAATTGAAGTGAATATATTGTTTGGGTGGCAAGGTAAGTGGGATTATTTTTGGCTAAATGTGAGAATTTTTTGGCAAATCTGAATGATTTGCTGTACTTTGAGTGCATTGGCTTCCTGCACTAGGCTTCGATATTCACTAACCTTTTTTTATTTTTATTTTCCTTTTTAACGACAAAAAAAACTCCCACTCGACTTCCCCTTTTCCCCTCACTCAAGATGTGGAGGATGTGAAGTTTGTGATCAATTATGACTACCCCAACTCCTCGGAAGACTACATCCACCGCATCGGCCGCACGGCACGCAGCACCAACAAGGGCACCGCCTACACCTTCTTCACCCCGGGCAACCTGCGGCAGGCCCGTGAGCTTATCCGGGTCCTGGAGGAGGCCCGGCAGGCTATCAACCCCAAGCTGCTGCAGCTGGTGGACTCTGGGCGTGGGGGCGGCGGTGGCGGAGGTGAGGCAGGGGGCATCAGGAGTGTTCGTGGGGAGGATGAGGGGCGATGGTCTGTACCCCTTTATTGCTCGCAAGGTCACTTTAATGATGGGAAATGTCTGTTGTGATTTATCGTCATCTCTGGCTTTACATCACAAAAATAAATCTCTAAAAGGGTGTTCAAACTTTCTTTCCAGACCTGTGCACTAAGAAATAACAATGAATGTGAAACTGATTCCAAGATGTTGTGCAGCCATATATGCTTAACCGCCAAGATACAGGAATTGGCCGTTTCTTACCTTTACGCTGGAGCTCGTCCATGCTGACGGCTGCCTTTTCTCACCTGCAGGGGGGCGCTCTCGCTTCCGGGGCAGTGGTTCCAACTCCAACAACCCCAACCTGATGTACCAGGAAGAGTGTGACCGACGTATGCGCACGGTCGGCGGGGGTGACAAGGACAGCCGGGGGGGCACGACCACCAACAGCAGCAGCAGCTTCAGCCGGGATGGGAGAGGAGGGGGCGGGAGCCGGGATGGGGACAGGTCGTCCTCTTCCTCATCTTCATCTTACAGGGACCGGAGCAGCAGCAGTCGGAGTGGGGGGAGCTACGGCACGGGTTCTAACTCCGCAGCCTCTTTTGGTGGCACAGGGGACCAGTACCAGAGTGCCCAGTACAACTCCAGGGCTGGCCCTCAGTCCGGGGGGGGCACCGCATCCGGAGGGAGCAGTGCGGGGGGGCAGGATGCCGCGAGCCAGCAGCAGGGCCAGTTTGGCCGAGCCAGCCAGCCCCCACCGCCCCCTCCAAGTGGACCCCAGCCCCTGATGGCGCAGCAGTTTTCACCACCTCAGCCAATGATGGGCTTCATGGGGCAGGGTCCGTACCCTTTTGCTCCTCCCCCTCCCCCACCCCCTCCCCCACCCAGGAAGTGAAAATGTCATAACTCCCTGTTGTACTCTGTGTCAAGCGGGGAAGCTGACGTAGGCCTGAATACTTGTCACTGTATAAATGTAGTTTTTAGGTATGATTAGGGATTGGGGGGAAATTATAGGGCTAATATCGAGTGGGGTTAGAAAGATTTTTTGGGGGGAGGGGGGGTCAAAATCATCCCATAATATCTTTGTGCATGTACACCTGTTAGTTTGCACAACAAGACGCTCGTTCAGCTCTCAGATGCCCTCTTTGACTCTCAGCGATGTCTGAATGTTACTGCTGCCGGTGAGCGTGTCGCTGACTGAACGCTGGGTGATCGTTTTTTTACGATACTCCTGTTAAGTACTGTATCCTCTGAAGTAATATTGCCTTGAGGTCTCTTTGATTCTATAAAGACCAAGTGTGAGGATAAGGTGGTCTGGGAGGGCTTTGGTCTTCAAGTCACCCCGACACATGGCTTCGTGTCCAGCTGCATGCTCGTTCAGACATTTTGGCTGCGGATGCGAAGGCGGCCAAACCCAAATAAGCAGCTGTTTATTTTCCTTACCTACTTTGTGCTCTCCCGTCACTTTCTCTGCTATCTGTACAGCGACTTATTACCGTGTCTGCAGATTGTCACCAAACGCCACGCAAGTTTTGTTTTGGTGAAAAAATTGGCGTTCATTTTGACTCGTCTCTCGTACGAGAGATGGTAATTTTATTTTTGTTTTTAATTCCCTGTAATACACACCTCCTGGAATTGAGTTGGGGAATGTATGGAAGTGCATTTTGCTTCTTTTTTTTTTTTTTTTGAAAAGGTAGGTGTTTCAAAATCTACTTGGAGACTTGATGAAAGTGATTGAGCTGCTGACAGATTTGCTCGTTGGCTTGTGGTGGTTAAATTGCACAATAAAAGGGGGTTTACAAGAATCATCCTTTTTATTTGTACTGTGGAATAAATTATTTCAGAACTTGTCCAGTTACATTGTGTTGCACTTTGGAATGGGATGTAACCTTGGCAGCCAAATATAGCTCTCCAGTCTGGTGTAGTATTTAATTTATTTTATATTTTCTTGAATTTATTCTTGAATTGCTGTTCAAATAATTAATTGCTGCCAAAGGAATTTTATCAATCCCAGTCTTATGTAAGGTTATGGTTAGGGGAATGTGGCACCCCCATTCCTCACCCCCCTCCCTCAAACTGATTTTGCAAGATCTACTCTATATCCTTTTTATATTGGACTGCTTTCCAGGTTCGAATAAAGATTTTGAACATTCAGAGTGACAAGCAGTTGTTTGTGTATGCTGGTGTCTTTCTTCTGCCTTATACCAAGACCGATGTGACACAAAGTTATAAACCTCCCGCCAGGAACTCTGTAGATGTGGCGCGTCTTCATTTTTAAAGTGCACAGCAGGGGGCGACACATACTTACGTGACGATATAGCTTTAGACATTTCCCAAGATATTTTTGCTAACCATTAGTTGCCAAAATATGTGTGTAACGATCCAATAACCAAGGTCCAACTAATGGTTTTCCGCAAATTTGAAATAATTCAAAAGTGGAAGCTACATACAAGAATAAATATAATTTGTCAGATGCTTTTATCCGAGGAGATGGACAGTCGACAGCAGGGCAGGTCCTGGATCAGTTGGGGTGTAAGGGGCATGCCCTTTGTCTGAGTGGCGAAATCCCCAACCACAGAATACGAACCGGCGATTTTTACGATCACAGCCACAGCCCATTGACCTACGCACCGCCCTCAAAGATGTGAAATAGATACGTGCGAATTATCTCAGCTAGTAAAGATCTGATATGCTAGATTGCAATATGGTGCCTTGATAGCCAGTTCAGCAAGATAGCATTTTGAGCAAAAATACCTGATACAAACTTTGGAGAAAAGATCGATAAAAACATTGGTGAATCACAGTAAATCAAGAGTCACACATACCTAAATACTCTTCAACGGCACTTGGGATTTTGCAGTGCCTGGATCTTTGAGTTTTTTCTTTGAAGCGTGATGCTGAATAACCGTCTATTTTAGTCGTCTTTAACAATATATTACATTATCTACGCAGTATGGTTTGGACAATACGCAAATATGCCAAGTGCATCCTGAAAATAGCGCATGAAACTTTTAACATGATCCCAAGCATCTGTGTTTCTGTCACATGTTTTCGGTACCTTGAACAGGTCCATCACCAGATGATTAAAGGGAGGGTGACTCACCCCAAAAAAGTAAAAATAACAAATAGATGATTTAACACTGTGAGGTCGTTAAAAGCTCTACTCAAACAGTGTGTCCAAAAAACACGACAATCACCTGGGCTTGTAAATAGCAAACTCAGGGACGGCTTGCCTTTTGTAGCACACTCCGAAAGCAAAGCATGAATTTAACGCATAGCCTATTTAAGTTTGTAGTATAATATTCCCCTATTTCCTACAGAGTTACCAATACATTTTGGAGCTAAATCCATCGTTCTTTGCGCTAGTTTTATCTCAAGGCAGTTTTTCTCGCGAAGTAGTCTATATTTTTGTCACCTGTCGAATATTTCTACATTTCTTGGATACAAACTGATAAACATACACAAACCGATGGCTTGGAGAATTACCTAATGGAATATAGCGCTGTACCGTGTCAAAGACATTCAGCAAGGTAGTTAGCGAGCCTTGTGACGGCCTACTCATGGAATGGGAACGAACCACAAAAGTCTTTTGTGCGGTATGTGGATTTGGTGTCTAGCCATCCACTGCACACATAAGTCAACCTATCTCGAAAATAAACCAGTGCTATGCTGTGTGAAAGTGAAACAGCCAGTCAGTTTGTCTAGGCAGAGCCCTTGCGCAGTACATGGACAGTCACTGAGTTTTGTCTAGGAGTGTCAGTGCTGGATCAGCATTCAGTGAGAGGTGGTAGGAACAGTCATATCCACGGCACATGTACTTTATAGATAGTTACTGCACTTCAGCAGGCTCTGATTACATGTCATGTAGTTTTATACTGTCTTGTATGGTTTTGACTCTTACACGCTCCTACGATAATTATGTTGCTAGGAGAAGTCACCTGACATGTGCCTTTGGGGTAAATTTGACCCCAGGGTAGGTGTGAGAGTCGAGCTGCCGGTATTATTTGGCTCTGCCTTATTTAGTCTTTCATATCCCGGCGGCTGAATGATTGAGTATTCCTATGCACCTGTCGCACTTGGCCAATGAATAATCTTGAATCTTGCGAAAGATCTGAGGCATGCTGGTCTCGTTTGATCCTGATAGACCAGGGGTGGCCGATCTCATCCGCAAAAAGCCAGCGCGTGCAGATTAGGTCAGCTGTTCAAAACCCAGGTGTGAGGACTCTTCAGCCAATCAGTCCTCTAATTAATGATCTAATTAGGGAGTCGCAAAGAAAACCCACATACACGACAAATCTTTCTGGATAAGACTTGCCGCCCCTGCAATGGACTGTTGGGTACCAATCTGCATTGTACTTTTGTCCTCAGCACACCCTACAACATGCTTTGCCGCATGCAAATCTTTTAGTGATGTTTAGTCAATTATTTGGACGAGGCGACAGTCCAAATTTCATTTTGTGGTTTAGTGCTTGTCAGTATCTCATTTTATCCCTCTTTCTTCCTGTTTATCCTTTCTTCATTTGTTCCTATTTTTCATTCCTATCGTGTTCAGTTCCTTTATTTGATTCCTGTAGTCCCATTGTATTCATTGTGATTTGTTTTGTGCTGTTTTGTATGTACTTATGTTGTAACAACCGACCGGTATTGTACTCTTATTCGAAACATTTGAATGGCTGACTTTGGTCATGAGACATTCCAAAGACAATCTGTTTCAGAAAGTCTCTTTTGGTTTCATGAGTTAAACATTATTGTATACTATAGTTTATTTAGTGGAGCAGAATAGCAGAGCATAAAGTTTATCAAATGTGTTTCAGTCAATGTAAAGCTACCAAGACACACTAAGTAAGGTGATTTACTACTCAAATGTTGACTGCGGTAACACTTTACTGGACGGGATACAAATACTTAGTAGTAACAAAGTTACTACTGAAGTACAAATCATGAACAAATATAGTAGCTACTTGAAATAAAAGATGTCGATTCATTAATGAAGAACTAACATGACATCGGTATTTTGCGTGTCTGTCCATCCATTTTCTGTAGCTGCTTGTCCTATTCAAGGTTGTGGGGGGGTCTGCTGCCTATTCTGAAGGCTACTGGCACAAGGCAGAGAACAACCCAGGATGGGGCACCAACCCATCGCAGGGCACAATCACACACCATTCACTCACACAGATGCAAACTCCATACACACCGAGCCATGGCGGAAACAGTGCTAACCACTGTGCCATCGTGCCACCCATGTAGAGAATCTTCTAGAATATTCTGTAGAGTTGTGGCGTGTACAGACACTCCTCTACTTGCAAACGAGATACGTTCCGAACGGCCGTTCATAACTTGAAATGTTCGTAAGTTGTTATTCAACATCATTTTAAGGGTATACACAAGTACTAAGAACTAGGATGCCGGGAGTACGCACGCTGCGCTGCTGTGTGGCGGGAGTAGCAACCAGAAGTCGTACTAGGCAGAAAAATTTGATGTTGCGGACAGGAAACGGGAGCCCAATGAACACAATTTGGACTTACAGTCCTCTTCGTTTGTATGTCTGAAAGTTCGTAAGTTAAAAGTTTGTAATACAGCGTCTGTATATCAACCTGTTGAGTGATGAGTGATAGCATGCCGCATTCTAGCCTCTGTGGGTGCAGTCGTTCGGCTGCATTCCAAAAGAGGAAATGTGCACCAGACTGAAGAAGCTCGTCAGGTAGTTGGATGGGCCATAGCTTCAGGACCTGGAACTGGGAAAGATGCTCAGGAGTGTCATAGCCATGAGCGACAGACAGGGGGCAGCCTGGTGCTCTGATTGTAAGATTGTAGCCCACTTATGATTGGGGAAAATTCTATTAAATTACCAGCTTTAAAATAAATATTTTAAAGCTCAATCTGTTTGGCTTCACACAAAGGAGACTAAGGGGAGACATGATCTAGGTATATAAGATTCTAACAGGTCTGGATGCTGTTCATTCAAATGGCTACTTCAATATTAATTTAAATACTAAAACTCGTGGCCATAAGTGGAAATTATAGCTGGAGAACATTTTAAAATGGATTTGAGAAAACACTTCTTTACACAGCATGTAGTTAGAATATGGAATAGTCTTCCTGTTAGTGTAGCGCAAGCTAAAACCCTGGGTTCCTTTAAATCAGAGCTCGATAAGATTTTAACTCTGAGCTATTAGTTAGGTTCTCCCCAAACAAGCTTGATGGGCCGAATGGCCTCCTCTCCTTTGTAAATATCTTATGTTCTTCTTCTTATGTTCTTATGCATTTGTATATTTGACTGATGAGAGCTGGTGTCTTACCTCTACATGAGCACCCTGGCAAGGGGAACGTTTAAGCCCTTAAGAATGTTGCAGATGCACACAAGACTAAGCTGGAGAACCACAAGAGTATGTGCAGTGAGACCACGGGCGCCCAGGAAGACCAGCTCTGAAGCATGAGGAACTGGAGTGAACTGGACAGAGAGATGGCGTTCCACCTTATGGCTCCGCCCCCTTATATATATCCAAAGCCACCTACCACCTAGTGGGGGACGGAACAAGCCGACGGCTTCCCTCTGGTTATGGCATGTGGCTGCCTCCGGAAATGCAGCAGTACTTCCCTGGTCAGAGAGACGTCTCGTGGGACACGCTGGCAGTGAGAGCCTACGAGTAGGTGGGAGTGCGGTTAACCAGCACCCACATCACGTCCAACCAAAATACCAGAAGGCATGTAGTAGGGTGTCCTTCGACAGGCCCCACAGAGCGCCCTCTCTCCCTGTATAAACACGCGACTCATTATTCTGATGGACGTACATACTATCCGTCTAATCTGTTAACAGAACTTCTGCCTAAGATCCCATGAGTGTGTCACATGGTCAAGTTTGGGTTCCTGTGTTTTCATCAAGCTGACAGACGAAGCAAAGGGTTGGTGCCAAAGATGGACCATCTGTTCTTCCTGGGAACATTTTAGAGGGCCATTATTTGTATCCAGACCACTATATTCCTGCTCGAGCCTGGACTGGAGGTTCAGTGGCCTGCAGCAGTGAGGGACGCGCTGGCTTTGACGCAGAACCCTCTGTTAGTGAAGTGCTGCTATTACTTCTTGTGCACATTTTTTTTGGCGAGGAAACCTGCTGGTTGCGGGATTTCTGTACATTTAACTACCAAATGAACAGCAAATTCACAGCCAAATGTGGGAAATGATTAACAAACAAATGTCCATCAGTGTTAAGGTGTCAGGATGGAGACACGAGGGTACTTGGTGGGAATGATCACCTGTCCTACACCCCTGTTCAGGCCTTAGTTACCATGATTTTAACCTATTTACGTCTTTCTCCTGGATTTGTTTATTTCACCCTCTATTTTTAGCAACCCCCCCCCACACACACAAGTTTCAGTCCCTGTTTGGGTGTATGTCCGTACAGTATGAGAGTGGGGGGAAATTTGTGTGGTGCGGGGGGGCATTATGAAAGTCTCTTTGTGTTCCTGCAAAGCTATAGTTATGGCTATGGGCCCTTCAACCTCCCCCCCACCCTATTCGCAAGCTCAATGGCTCTCTTTGTCTTAAGAAGTATCACACTGCCGATTAATTGGAGGAATTAAGAGTCAGGCTTAAACCACGCAGCATGAGCCCCCGCACACACACCCAAACACACGCACCCCAAGTAACGTGTCTAACTGTGTCAATGTGGACCTTCAGAACCGAGAGCTCCGCAGCGGTGCCTTGGATGTCACAAGTGAGGCGGGGGGGGGGGGGTGGGGCTTCAAGACCGCAGGTCTCATGTGGCGGGGGCCAAACATGGCCATGTCACAGCGTCCCGGATGTATAACCGATTCCCATGTCTTCCCCCTCACCTCCAGACTGTGAGGCGGCCACTCTACAGGCCTTATAAGACAAGCCAGTCAACAGTCCTGCTGTCTCCAACCACTGTACACAATAGGCATGAAGATCACATGGCTTAGCCCACTTCCCATTGGTGTCTTTGTCCGCAATTCAGTTCTGGCAGGAAGAGATTTGCTGGTGCACCGTAGTCCCACCCACAGAGGGTTTTGTGGCCTCATTCCCCAATCAGTAATTATAACAGGATTGGCCGTGGCCCCATCCAAGCATTCCTGTAATGCAAGGTCGGGTCACATGTCACTCCATTTTGTTACATATTATGTCTCTGAGTGTGCACCTTGTCTATGTCTGTAAAGACTAAAATATATATATATATATATATATATCTCAATAATAACTTTGCAAAAACGAAGGTTTTACAAAACAGAAAAAATACATTTTATTTAGTGTGAAAGAAGTTAGTCAATATATTTCTACTTAAGGGTTGAGTAACGCTAATATTTACAAATGGCGCTCATTGAACAACACCAACCATAAAACGTACAAAATAATAAACAGAGTGTTCGCAACATGTCAGGAACGGTTAACATAGCATAAAAACACTATCAGTAAATATAAATAATTATTTCTAATATATAACAACAACAATAATATTTCACAATAGTAGCTGATCTAACATTTTGCAAGGAATGAACCTAAAACACGTCAGGAAAGTAAACTAAGAAGCGCTGTGTAAAGCAATACTAAACTTTAAGAAACGTTTTGAAGTCATAAAACGAATTACAATTCGTTTACTATTACAAAAGTGGGACGCATTTTTATAAAATATAGTGTCGTAAGAACCACTTATATTAAAGCGAAAATAACTGGGGGGAAATGTATCTTTCACATTGTTAAGGGGATGAAATCAGAGCTGGATAATTTGGCGAAACTTTAACATTTTCTCTCCAAGGTATTTTTCCTGTTCTGCCGCAAGGCGGACAGCTCGTCACGCCTGGGGACAGACCCGTCCTGCCGCGTCCTCCGCGATGATTAACAAATGCTTTACGTTCAGTCTCATGTTGTAAACCTACTTTATTACCTAACGAGGGATTCCGAAAAGATCGAAAGCTTCGTAGGTGCTTCGTTAAAAAAGAAAACGAAATTATCTATTTAACCGACGCATTAAAGTTTGAAATAAAACATTGTCAAGTCCTGGCAAGTGTTTTTCAGACACAAACTACAAGGATTTGAGCAAAACATTCCCTGATTTTAATTTCCTTCCTAGATTAACCGAAGTTAGTCTTTGAGAGAGAATTTGGCATTAATTACACGTCTTGTGAGCCTATTATGGATACCCATGATGACTTATGAGGCCAGTTTTCTACCTGCCATGCATTTCCAGAGAGTTTTATTGGCCATTTAATCGACATTTCACCTCTCAGGGTCATTTGGTAATTGCACTTTGAGGAAGCCGGATGCAACTGGAATCGATGCATAGACTGGCGCGGCCCATTTCTGCTAGTGTAATTTTTCCACATACGCTGAAGGTATGTAAGCAATACATATATAATTGGGGGGAAACCGTGAAACACAATTAAGAGGGACGACCTGAGATGTTAAGGTGGACGAAGCGTTGGTTTAGACGGCCAAGCTTGGAAGTTAAGATGTTTGCGCAGAAGAAGCGGGACTGCGTTGAGACGGATTCAAATAGGACGAGCATCAGTAGTAATAATACTAATAATAATACTACATTTAATCATCGTCTGTCTCTTTTCCTGTCCATTCCCAGTAATTCTCTGGCAGCCGTGCGCACAGGACCGCAAAAGGTCCTATTCAGACTGCAGCATAAAACTAAGTACAGAACAAATACTTTACGTAAAATATGTACATTTTACAATTGTAAAACAAATAAAAGGCAGTGGTGCAGACTTAACAGTGTAATAATGACAACAACGAAATTAGAAACAGACAACAACAATGGTAACTTGGCATTAACATTTTCGTGACAATACAGGTAGTGTAGCTTTCGTTTTGGTTAATAAAAAATAGTATAAAATAGTATCTCTTTGTTGTTAATGTGGTACAGGCACTAAATCTGTAATATTTGCATTTCATTTCTCAAGTTTGTGTATTTCTACAAACCGGTGCTAAACCGAGTCGTATAGTACTGAAACACGTAGGCTACTATTAAAAAGAGAGCTGGCATTTTGATAACCTTTGAAATCAATCGTTTCCAACATCGTTCTTCAGTCTCACGGTACAAGAAAAAACTTGCACCATAATTATTATCGTGACTCATATTTACAAGCTTTCGTCTGTGATTTTGAAGGACTCCGATTTCCCCATGGAACTAAAGGTAATTTGAAAGCGTAAACATGTCGGTTTGGCCCTAAGTTAACACGCCGCTCTCCCCAGCTTATGGTTTGTAACTTAAAACGTATTAGATCAACCGAAGTACGCAAAATAAGATTATATTTTGGTTTTGGGGTATTTGTATTTAAGACTTCGGTGGTTTTCGTAATGCAATAGCAAACTTGTTTCTGCAACAGACATGATGAATTTATAATTCGATGGGGGAGATAGATAATAGAGCAAATGTGTCAGTACGTTTTTCACTACTGTTTGTTTGCTTTGCGAGTCCTAACGTTATAACCGTCTTTATTTTGAGAGGATATTTTAAATATTCTGTAGGGGTCATAAACGGCACAATATCACTCTAAAATATTAGCCAAGCTTTTCATTTCCCACCTATGCACATCTTGCCTGTCAGGTGTTGGACCAAAACAACACTATGCATCCCCCCCCCCCCCCCCACAGACAAAAAACCCCCCCCCCCCCCCCCCGCCCCGGCGGGGGGAGGGCCGGGGGGGGGGGGTGTTGGCGGGGGGGACCCAGGGCGGGGGGGGGTTTGGAGGGGGCACCCGGGGG
>JAODKC010000048.1:1881089-1894818 GCA_026777985.1 Mormyrops attenuatus | reverse complement strand
GACTCTATCCCCGCACCCCAGCCGGGCTCCTCTGCTGGTTCATGGCCGTGTGAGGGTGGTGTAGACGGGCTGCTCCCAGTGAGTGGGGCTGTGTGACTGCGGCACGCTGGTGGGCTCGGTGATGGCCGTGTACAGGGGTCTCTGCGATGGCCCCATGTAGGAGAAGGCCGAGTACAGGCTTGACGGCTGCCCCGAGTGAGAGTAGTAGGAGTTAGAGGCCTGGTGATCGGAGTAATCAAACTGGGCCCTGGAGGCCAGAGCCGGGAAGGCGGAGCCGTAGTGGGGGAGGCTGAGGGGGGTGTAGGTGACGTGTGAGCCGCTGGAGGCGGACTCTGTGAAGTGGGCTCCGGCGCCGGATTCGCTCTTGATGGCCGCCTTGGAGGGGTCCGAGCTCATTGAGCTCTGATGATGCTGCTGTTGTTGCTGCTGCTGCTTCGACAGCCAGGCGGCCGAGTGTCCGCTGGCGGCGGCCAGAGCGGACGAGATGCCGTAGGCGTAGGGCGAGCCCGAGGAGCCCGACGCCCCACCCGGGTGCCCGTTTGGGGGCAGGTACTGGTCAAACTCGTTGACGTCGAAGGGCTCCATGTTGGCCATCACCTCGTGGCTGATCTCGCCGATGTCCATGTTGCCAAAGTCGATGTGGGACTTCCCCCCGGCAGGTCCAGAGCCGGATCCCCCCTCCCCGCCTACCCCCAAATTTCCGCGGGACCCTCCAGCACCGCCGCCACCCTCCCGCTTCCCCTCGGCCGACTTCCCGGACTGAAGCTCCGTCTTGGGCGTGGTGGGCGGTGTGGGGGGGCTGTGGCTCTGCCCTGCAGAAGGGAGATAGTCATATATCATATAGTCAGGTACAAAACAAGATGGCGGCTTCACTTTGAAATGGCTGCATTATAATTGATGGATACAGTGTTATGGAAGTGAAAGAGGCAGGAGATGAATGCTGATTATTCACTCATCCAATAAGATACTTCTTGAAGGTGGCCCCACCAATCAGCTCACCTGCTGGGTGTGAGTGGTGCCCGTCGCTCAGCGGCGAGCCCGCCCCGCCAGCGTGGGCCACGTCCAGGTGCAGACTCTTGTAGTGCGATTGGCTGTGGCTGACCTCGCTCTCGGAGTGGCCGTCAGCCTCGGAGCCGGTCCCTGGCTTGCCGTTCTTGCGGCGTCGGGGCTGGTACTTGTACTCTGGGTAGTCCTTCTTGTGCTGCTTGCGCAGCCTCTCGGCCTCCTCGATGAAGGGCCTCTTGTCGTTTTCATTCAACAGCCTGGGTTGGGCGGCAGTGGGGTGAGGGGCATGAGGGGGGCACACTGAGGAAGCAGTCGTGTAGTCAGGTCACGCTAAAGCAACACAGCGCCATACTTTGCCTGCTTCCTGGTGAAATTCTAACGATTTTCCCCATTAGGAAGATCCAATGCGAATGTGCGGAGGGCTGTCAATGTCCGCTATTATGCCCTCTGGAGCAGAAAAGTGGTATAAATCACATAATTCTTTTTTATGACTTTATCAGTCAACTTTTTTGCTTAAAAACTTTCCTTTTTTCAATTGGCACACAAAACGCAGGCACTCTCCGTCTTATAGACTTTGAGTCGCACTTTTCCAGAAAGCTGTCATTTGCTGCAGGGTAATGACATAATAGCCAGAACTTTACCGTATCTATTCAGTCCAAAACGCAGACTTAATGCGCGCAGGCTGAAATGGGAAAACACCGACCTTCAAACTTTTAATCTCCCTGAAATCCATGACATTACCTAACTAGTTACACAACAATGCAAAAAAAAACCTTCCTTGCGCATTTAAGGAATTTCCGGTTATGAAATGAAATTTACAGGCTACTGTTTTGCATTTATTTCATTAATTGGATGAGGGTGGCCTGCTGAGTTGAGCGCCTCGATTTTTATTATGAAGTGACAGTGGACAGGAGGCACTGAAATGCCTGCTGTCACAAAGTCATCACTGATATGCAATTGGGGAAAAAAGGCGGGAAAAAGATCAATACGGATTCAACAGGTAGGGTTCAGCAAATGCCAGCCTGCCATAACAAAGTCATGCTCAGATGGGAACCTGGTTATGTACTGCTTTCATGTATGCAGGACTGCCTGCAGGGTAAAGCTCAGTGCTGGATACACCTTCCTGTGCAGGAATGACGGGTGGCAAGGGCATAGATTTGGGTATGGAGGACCTACCAGTATTGTGGGAGTACCGTGCATGGTTAGGGAGCCAGGGAGGTATGGGGCTGGTTTGGTCCCTACCGATGCTGAAACCAAAACTACACCCTTGACTGGTTGGCTTGACGTTTTGCTGCGGAAATAGGCGTCATCCTCTTTCATTGGAAGAGCAGTTTATCGCTGTGACTCATGAGCTTCGCACATTACCTTAACTCTATGGTCACCGAAAGTGTAACACATGACACTGACACCAGGCATGGCTGGGAGGTACCGCTTCAGCTGCAGCTAGAGTCTCACTTTTGTCACTGAGCATCTGGTAAAGTAGCATTAGCTGACCAATTAGCTGCATCCACCAGAAGTGGGTCACTGCTGCTTTACACAGGTGGGTATCCCTGACCTAGCATGAATCCTGCCCTTCTGGAACCTGCACACTAAGGCCCCCCCCCCCCCCAGTGAGGGATCAGAGCCCAGACCGTGTGGCTCAGGCCTGTCATTCTCGGTACTGGCTCACCCCTTACCTCCACAATTTTCCCAGCGTCTTGCTGAGTTCCGCGTTGTGCAGGTGAGGGTACTGGTCCGCCAACTTCCTGCGCGCAGCCTGCGCCCACACCATGAAGGCGTTCATCGGTCTCTTCACGTGCGGCTTGCTCTTGTTCCCGGAGTTCACGCGCACGGGCATGGGCACCAGGGTCCAGTCATAGCCGTTGAGCACCTGACTGACTGCCTCGCGGATGCCGATGGGGAAGCGGTCGTCGTCGTCTTCCGGTTTGCCCCCCATCCTGCCCACCGACCCATGGGCCTCATCGCTACCGCCCACCATCGACTGCGCCCCGCCCAAGGGGGAATCCGCACCTCCCGTTGCCCCGGAGGGATGCCCAGGTGACAACGAGTGACCGTCATCCGACACGCCGGGGCTCATCTCCACCTCAGATAAACTCTGTTCTTCTCCTGACATCTCCCCTCCTTTTCTTGTGCTTCTTTACAGAAAATGAGGTTCTGGGTGTGACCTATTCAGATCGCCTGTGCTTACCTACCCGCTGAAACAGGGAGACAGTTTATCTCCTTTGATGCTTTCTAACTCTCAATAATAATGTATTTGCTCTCCAGTAAAAATCAGCCTGTCATGAGTTCTCTATATAAGCTGCCAATGTGTCTCAATAGTAACCTGTAGCCTCTGTTCCGAAACCCTGCAAACGTTCCACGCCAAAGTCCTTTCCATTCGTAAATGTACTTTCCCTCACTACGCGCTTCTTTTCGGTGTACCGTGCACCCGTCCTGTCACGCTCATTCTCCCTCACTTATTGCGCCGGTTAATTTCAATCTTGTCCGCTGTTGACGAGCTTGAACCTGAAAAAGAAAGAGCAAAGTGGAGGTCACGTGTGTCCTTTTCACGGCGAGGTTTCATGAAGAAGAAGGACGTCTGTGTGATAGGAGCCGCGGTATTCGGACCTCATGCTTTTGGTTAGAGACAATGATGAGACATGGCTTATTAGCGTGGCCTAACACTGTCGCTCCAGGTTTCAATAGTAGCCCATGTGTTTTGAAAAATTAAAATGACGGCGTCTCTGTAGCTTACTTGTTACCCGCTGACGATTATAGTAGGATGCAATACATTTACGACAGCGGCCGTGTCACAGTCTGTAAAAATATAATCACTCAAATAGGAACTCCGAGCTCCACACCAATTTGCTGCAGCCGAGCTGGCCCCTTCTGTCTGTGTTATTTTAGCCCGGTCCTCGTGTGCGCTAACAAGCTACTGTTTAAGGCTTGGCAGTTGGTTCAAGGTCCCCAGGGACCAAGTGTTGGAATAATATGAACTCACAGCAACACAGAACTTCAATTTATACCATCGAGCTCTTAAGTAAACAGGGGCTGGGTGCTGGAAATATAAACCGCGTGTAGGTATGTGTGCAAGCGATTGTACGAACCTGACTGTGCGCTTGTGAGAATATATATATATATAAAATATACACATACGCAAGTGAAGATTTACGTTCTTGTCCGTAGTGGCGCTGCTCTTAACTGATTTTTTTAATTAGTTGAGTCGATTGATTCACACACTTATATAGCATTACTTTAGTTTAGATGGTTTTAGTTAAATAGAAATAGTCAATTAAATCTGGCTGGGCAACGCGGGATCTTGCTAGACATACAATTTTTCGTTTGTGAACTGTTGTTGGAGGCGTCATTCCAGTTCAGTCTTACAGGCTGCAGCCATGATTGATTAACTGTAACGACGCACTGCAACTGTAGCGCTAATCTGGTTTGTACTCATTGGACCGCTCAGACTGCCACGGTAGTGCATGAGTTTGTTGCCCATTCATTTTTTTTTCCATCGAACAATGACTTCGGTGGGGATGTTTTCGACGTAGAGGGGCAATCCCTGCTTTCCCTCTTTTTTAAAATGAAGCTCTAAGCCGACTTTTGGACAAACCGCTTAAATCTTAAACAGTGTTTGTTTTATAGAGAATCTTTTATATGAGGCAAGTGTGTGCTTTTCTCGTTTAGAAATAAATTTCGCAAGCGATTACGGCGATATTCACAGTTCCTGTAGCAGTGAACGTAAGAAATTTGATTATTTGCTTTGGATATAGTGTGATGTTATCCAGTTATGTACAGAAGGGCATATCTCTCAATCAAGTATCAGTATTATACCCGACGTTGAACTGGTATAGTGGTAGGTTTCGTATCTCACATTTCAGTCACCTTTCCCTGATGATTAGAGGATTTTTTTACATTTGGAAAAAATGTACAAGTTAAAATATAATGCTGTCCGTTTTGTTTGTTGGCCCTCCGCGCCACGCGAACAGAGCGCTTCTGTTGTCCCCCCCAAACACCGGCACGTTCCATTTTGTCAATGGGCGCCCCGCGCCACAAAGCGGGTATTCTGCTCAGCCAGGGCCTCGTTTTCGTAAAGCGCTTCAAAAAGACCACTCTGTGTCGGCCTGTTAATCCGAAACTGTAGGTATTGGCGAGTATCTACAATAATTTTCAAGCCAATTCAAATATCCACCTAGTCGATAGTATACCTAAGCATAACAGATTATAACCAACCATGATTGGGCTCGGGTATGAAATACATTTCGTACCCAATGAAATGTTATTTTGTGCAATAATATTTCATTAATATTCACGATCAATATTCCCAAAATCGTTAAACATTTTTATTAGAAAATAGCCAAATATTTTTTTATTGTGATTACCGATTTTTTAAGTAACTTTAAGCGCTTATTTTCCAGGCACTCAAGTTCGCTTAATTATTATTCTATTTAAAATTATATCGTTTCACTAAATTGTATCGGCATTTTAAAACTAGGCCTAATCAAGAACAATGAATGCGTATTCTGAACGGAGAAAGTTTAATCATGAACTCGTGATTAATTTTGTTCTGTGTAATATTTTCTGTTTAGCTAATGTGCTGAAGGGATACTTCTGCAGCCCTTATTGTGAAACGTCATATTCGGTCACTTAACACAATCGACCAAATGTGAGTTCCTATATTTTCCAAAAACACCTTAAATACAGTGTTTGGATGTAGGCCTAATAAATTTTAATGAGGCTAAACAGTAAACCATTTTGTGATTTCAACATAAACCATAAACCAACCCTGTACTTAAGTTAATCTCTACTCAGCTTCTCAGGCTCTCACGTTAGTGTGCAAGTTATCTGCGAGACACGTCTCATCACCACGAGGAAAATGATGATTTAAAAACCTTTTAAATCAATTTCGCCGAAAACGTTTATAATTTGAGGTATCTTCTTAATTTCAAGTTTCAAGAGTCGTATTATTATTATTATTGATTATTACTGCTACTGTTATGTATTATTACTGCTGATAATAATTCTGAAATAAATTAAATCGCTCATTACCAAAATATGGAATATTTACTGGAATAAGATGCTGACGTTCATCGAAGTAAGATCTGAATTAAGATTTCAATACAACACATGAAATAGTGAGAACTTAGCATCAACGCGAAGCAAAAGTGCAAGAAAGAGTATTCATCAGCGTAAATGTGACTTTTCGTAAGTTCCCGACATGATTTCTCATCAATAACTGAATGAAAGAAAACTTTTCACTAAGTTTTTCAAAGTTTGTAAAAGGCTAATTTTTTACTACATTTCATATGAAGTCGTTGAATGACTCATCATGTTGATATAACTGAACACTGCACCATCTGCAGAGGGACATGGAACGTAAAATAATGGAAATAACATCGGTGTCATTTTGATGAAGAAAAACTTTGTAAATATTACAAAACGGAGTCATAACCAATGACCCACTCACAAATGATCTCGGTAGTTTGATTTAAAGCAATCTAAATTATTGTTGAAATAGCAATACATACAATAATAAAAAAATGCGTATTAAAATCAAGTAGTCAAGTTCGATTTTTTAATTTAAAGAGCCGTCTATTTTGTCAAACGCCTTAGAAACAGACAACAAGAGACAAGAGCAAAGAGGAAATATATGGAGTGATAAGCTTCTTACTTATGCCGTGAAAAAGGAGATAGCCGGCTTAGCACGAGAGTCCGTGTGTCCCCGAGTTTTCCAAAGTGACGCTCGCGCTTACTCCCCAGCCCCCTCGCTCGCGCTGCCCCTCTATGAATGCCTGCTCTGTGTCGCGCACCGAGACTTAAAGAGCCTCGTTGTGTGAGGAAAGGACCAAAAAAAGGGAACCAAGAGGGGAAAAAAACCTTAAAGGAACAGTAAACGTACACGGAGGCCACACTAGCTTGGTGATTGGTCCGTGATTATTTTCTTGTTTCCCACCAAGAGGGCGGGATTTTTCTGTTTATATATTACAATAAATGTTACAAATAAAAGAAGTGCAATGCGAATTTGTTTTTAAACGGTATTTCGTAGTGATTAGTAAAGAGGTCATTTCGCATACGTTCTTCTTGTATCCATCGTGTACTTAATATTTTGAGTTCTATTTACAGGTATTTTTTGTTTTCATAAGTGTTTTATATTGAATAAGTTTGGCCTGTTTTGAGAACCTTTTCGATAGGCGTTGATTTATATTATATTTAATAAACCTCTAATCATAGTGTTTTTTTGATTCTGGGGATATCGTGAAAACGAGAATCCTGCTGTTCACGGTACAGGTGCCAAGCAGGCAAAGCATTCATTAGCAGAAGTGTTTTCTTACACGCGCTTATTAGCCTTGCCTGTCATGATACTACACTGGCGTCTGTTACTTTTGGTTCCCAGGTGCAGAACTTTTCACCGTTTTCTGTTATATAATCCAGTACACGCCATTTTCCTAAATGAAACAATCTCCTGGTTTGGATTAAAGGCTAGAGTTACACACGGGTTACCTTCAGATTGCACAGGAGCCAAGAGTCTTGTTGTTTACTTATCTTATTAATGTGTAATTCATGCACATATTAATAGTTGCGCTACTATAGATAGCAAAATAAAAAAGTGAATTTTATTGCGGAAAAAGGCGTGTAATATATGCTGATCCAGTTTTTGTAAGTCTGTTATTTGTTAATAAATCCTTTGATGCGGGAGTCTTTTAATGTGTCCTATTTCTCAGACAATAAGAAAATACCACCGTTTGTAATTCACTTTAACTGTGCTTCATAACCGAGTTTGAAACTGTGTGTTTGTAGGTATTGTGTCTGGATTCCAGATTAATTACGTATCGTACAACCGTAAAAAAAGGTGCAGTCGAAATTAAATGGCCAGGCTGTGACGAAATGTATGACTGTGACTAAAATAATAACAGGAAAAAAGCCCAATATGTGTAGCGTAAGATAAGAATCAATAAATAATATAATAATAATTTAATAAAAATATAATTTCAGTTATTCGTTCTCGAAGTTATTATTTTATATTGTTATCGATGTAGGATGTTTCAAGTAAATATATTGTCGGATTTAAAAAACAAATCAAATCCGTCTTTTGAACCAGTGAAATTGCATATAGGTCAAGATTTTTTTAATCGAAAAATCCTGTTTCAGATATGAGCAAAGTATTTTTTAACAGCTGGAATGGTCGGTATTCACCTATTAGCGTATAGTTATGCTGTTTATCAAAGTATTCATGCGGGATAGATCTTTTGCAAGGTACGCAATATAACCGCATCACCAAACTTATTTTCTTCTATAACACAAACTTCCATGCACACAGTTGTATTTGTTGATAACTGAGGTGTAGCGATATGGCGATGCGATATGCATAGTCATGCTTAGATAGTCCTCCGTCGGCAATACGCTTTTGAAATTTTTTTTTTTTCCTTTTGATGTTATGTCTCGGGGTCCCCGTTAAAATAGCGTAAGGGCCACGCAGAACAGATTGTGACTTTGTCCCTGAAAGATACCGCTGACCCTGATGATATACGTGTAAAAAGTGATTTACTTAAGGCCTGGGGCAATTTTTACCCAATCCGAGAACAACCTATCCACATCGTTTTAACTTTGCTTGCTTGTGACTAAGTCGGTGTATTAGTCCAGTTCAAATTCAACGTTTGGACGTCCCTGAATCTACTATGTAATGTTGGTGATGAGAATACATGTTAAATTGATGATTACAGTGTTTACGAAATCCAGGTGATTTAGCCATCCTGTTTGAACATTCGACAATTACTGTTCACTACTGAACTATGTGCATATATATATATATATATATATATATATATATATATATCATCCAGAAATAATTCATGAACATGAATTAATAACGGCGCACGGAGGCGAGACGGTTGTCCAGTCGTCGGAGTGTAACTACTGCTTCAAGGCCTGTGCAGGCCTGTGTTTTGAAGGCCCCAATGTACCTGCGGACACAAGTGTTGCTATATGGGGGCGATTCTTAAGTTGTTTATTCTAGTGAGTGTAGATTTGAAATCAAGCAGTGTTTGGGGTAAGCAGTGTTAGGAGATGGGAGAGTATTACAGTTTTGAATGTGCACAAACACGCTGTCTGTCCACAGTGACAATAACCCCTTGTGTT
Source organism: Mormyrops attenuatus (assembly GCA_026777985.1). Lineage (NCBI taxonomy): Eukaryota > Metazoa > Chordata > Actinopteri > Osteoglossiformes > Mormyridae > Mormyrops > Mormyrops attenuatus. Next base: position 1,885,698 of record JAODKC010000048.1, on the reverse strand, counting down.
TCCAACTCACTTTCTCCCCCCCCAAAAAAAAATCACTTCTTTTTTCATTATCCATGAATGTTGACTGTGATAAGGGAGTTCTACCATGAGAGAATCTCTCTGTCTGTCTCCCTTTCCCCCTCTCTCACTCTTCCCCTCTTTCTTTGCTCTCTTTGTTTTTTCTCAGGTGAATTGTAATCATGTGATCAAACGAACACCCCCCCCCTCCCTTCATTACCCCCTTAAATGAAAAAATGAAGAACAAAAAGCAGTTTTGTGTATTTAAAAAAAAAGAAAGAAAGAAACGGGGAAAAAGATGTGTGCGTCTTTTCACTGTGTCTCTCTCGTCGTCGCTCCGCAAACACACACATATGCAAAAAACCTCTGAGCCTCTTCTGGACACTTATGGACCCGTCTGTCTTTATTTTCCTACTTCTCCTGCATGTTTTTTTTTTTTGGGTTGGGGGAAGCAAAACTTTACAACGCACTTGACTGCCCTGGTACTTCAAGATTATTGGTCTGGTCTCATCTTTTGAAGTGAGTTTCCACATCTGTGTGTGCTTGTGTGTGTGTGTGAGCGTGTGTGGGGGCTGATTGGGGGGGGAGGAATATGACATGAATTCAGACAGCACTCTGAAATAATTTGGCTTTCGCCCTTTTGCGTTTTGCTTTTGTTGTGAATGTTAAATGAGGTAAACGCCAACAAAGAGCAGGCAAGGTCGCTCTGTCATTGTGGGGAGATGCTCCCTTCATACCTTTGCCTGGCTGACAGAGACTTACTGAGTGGGGAAGACTGTGACTGGACTGAGACTTGGTGCCAGTAACGCGATGATAGTGTTTGCCTCCTGCGGTTATGGTGTGAAATATGCCTTAAAATTCAGCAATGATAAAAATGAAATGGCTCTTGAGGATTTTAAAACCAGTCTAAGCATGTGAATGTGAACCTGAAATGTCTACTAAAGGCCTGTCACAGCCAGAGCTGCCGGGTGTTATGGTCATTTATTTATTTATTCTTCTTCTGTTTATTATTTTAAATCCCTGTTCATTTTTACAGCTAAATCAAAATAATATGAAAGTGTTAAAATATTGGATGCTAGTGCTTCCAAAGTTTCCAAAGATTAGTGTGCAGTGTAGGTGTAATGATTTATATTTGACTTTTTATGCATCTTATGAAATTTCCCCCGTATTTACCTACTTTAAGTTAATCATTATTCATCATGCCATTTTTATCAATGAGGAAAAACTGAATTGTAATGCTAATTTTTTAGCTGGTAATATTTTAAAATTTACATGTTAAAAATTAATAAATACTACTGTATTTAGCGTCAATATTAACATCTTTTCAAACGCATAGTAAAAACATCAGATTGTAATTTGATTTTCCGTCACAAATAATAATTGTAAGTGGTAACAATGCCTATTATTTCATTTTGATGTCTGCAATATATTGTCTTAATTGTAGCTTTAATACAGTGTTAATAAAATATTAATCAGCTATGTACCAGAAATTTAGGCATAGAGTTTTAGTTCAGTTTGTTTTAAAATGAAAAGTTACGGTAGAAAAAAAATGCTTTTTCGAGAAACCAAATCGTGCTATGTCACGCGCCTAAACATGGAATGTTGCGTAGCTTTTCTTAAATATTTATTATAAACGAATACTTTCAATTTTATGTTTGGCAATATTATAGTTAAATATATAAATTGTAGATCTAATGTTTAAAAACAAAAAACTGAATTATGGACGCTTACTCCAACAGAAATGAGTATACCTAATTACAAATATATTTATCATAACATTACTATATATCGTTTTTTATATTAACATAGCGCTAAAATGTATGTAATATATTTTCCTTTTTACGAAAGAAAATGAACGAAAATCACGTTACAATACAAGTAAGTCGCATCTTTCGTCTCCCAGCCCAGTCAGCGTTAATTAACTTACTCATTTCGTTAGAGAAATAATTAATTAGGCAGACTTTCATTCGGCTAAAGTGGGGGTCACGTGCACATTAACTTCTCTGTTTCCAGGGCTGCTGGTTAAACCGCTAACCCAGTTCAGTGATCACATATTAATTACGGAAACATGATGAAAATGAGCGTTAACGACTGATATAATTTTAATGAATATTAATGCATTATTATAACTATAATTGTATATGTTACTGAGATTCTCAGAAGCTGTCGATGTTACGGAAATTAAGTGCCATTTGATTATGCATATTGTAATGATGACTAAGTGTCTGTTGAGGACTGGAGGAATGGTCTGTGTATTTCATGCCTTTGGTAAATATGTAATTCAGGTGTTTAATTTGAAACTAAAAATCGTAATAATGAAAACAGTAGTACGGCCGCCATAGGTCCCTGAGCGATTTTTATCGAAATAACTTCTACAGACAATTAGGATGAAGTATATTCTGGGACTTAATTTCGGTAAATTATATATGTATGCTTCAAATGTATTGTTTCGAAACTAAATTCTAAGATACAGTAATAAAAAATACGAATGTTCAATTTATATACATGGTTCTATGTTTATAATATTTAGTGTAATATCATTAGCACTTTTTTATCATCGTTAAACTCCTTTAGTCATTTATTTGTTCATTTGTATGTTACTTTAAAGTGGAATCATTAATTACTATAAATATTATCCAGCTTTTGTCTTTTTTTCGCGATCATGGGCTGCTGTAAAAATCAGATTATATTGTTGAAAGTTATAGGCCTTTGTAACTGTCATATATATCTATATATACTATACTTAAGAGTGTTTTCCTTTTTCAGCGACCTGAAAATACCTTTAGCATAATTATGAATAAGTTTTGTAATCTAAATTATTAAAGGGAGGTTATGAAAAGGTCATTTTAATTTATCTTTTATTTTTTTCCCCATAGATTATATATATCGATGCGCGCAATAGTATGCGGTGCATAATATTTTACAAATACTTTCGTCTATCATATTTCAATAAAGGTACGTGGACTTTACCCTAGAACTATAGTGTGTGTAATAGACGGGAAATAGTTAATTTTATAGGCAAATGGTGCCAATTTTTGCCAACAATATCGTCAATTTGTATAATATAAAGTCAATTTCGATTTGTGGGGAAAACTGCTAATACCGCGCTGTAAATCGATGCGCGTGAAATTCCCCCGGCTGTTTTCTTTTCTTGTGCGGAAATGCCACTTGCCCCTTCGGTGATCTGCCATGTGACGCGGCGGTTTAGTCCGCTGCGTGTCTGGGAGCGTCGGCATGATTATAATGATTTAAGCCTTGTGACCAGTGGGTAGCGGATGCGCGCTCCAGGTGAAGATGGGGACGGCGGCCTGTGCTCTGTTGGCTGCGTCACGCTCATTTTGAGAGCAACTGGAATCCTACATTTCGTCTGTTTATGCCATGTGAAATGACTTCATTAGAACGAAATAAAATGATTGAAAGCGAGGAATGTCCGAGAAGACCGGGATGAGGTGCAAGCATGTGGGGATGGGGATTTGGGGGGGCGTGGGTGGAATTAAGCAATTTTGAGTGAGAGAAAGGTTGCCCTTTTGTTCTGGCTCTAACTGGCAGGGAAAAATTCCGAAGGAAATTCTTAATTCCTGACGAGGGAGAGAAAATTGCGGAGAATGAAAGGCAGCAGGCCAGCGGTCAGCGATTCACGAAAGGGTGGGGTCACATGATGCATAAAATGATCTCAGAATGAGGAGCGTGAAGTCGTTCGTCATTGTATCACGCCTTGCTCGTGAGCGCAATGAATGAGCGGCCGGTTAAAGTTGTTTACGTTTTTTAAGATATAAAGTGTAGCAGAACGTATATATGGGCCAGGATAACGTGTGGTTCAGTCACAAATATGAACCTGGCTTTCTGAGTCAGGAATCCAACTCACATGATATTCTACAAGATTACTGGCCTTTTGCTTCTGTAAATATTTGGTGAGAGTTTTTTGCATTGAGCCAGCCATGTAAAATTTTATGATATTTTAGTGCAGTTTAGCTTGTGGGGTGACTCTGAGCTCTGTGTTTTATAGTTTGGCTGCTGTAAATGGGAGGAAAACCCACACTTTTTGCTTGAAAATATGGATTTCGAAATGTAATTAAACAGTAATGAAACAATGTAATTAAAGATCAGTGCTTAAATAATGTAATTCATTCCCAGAGGGACGCATTTTCTTTTAGCATACGGTTGTTGTGACGTTGTCAGGTACTGTTTTTTATATGATGTTTTTGTATATAAGTCATTAAACCTGTGTCAATCCAATATCAGTATAATTAGCCACAACTGAATAATTCCCTATAATTTAGCACTAGAATTAAAACCTATTATAATGTCCAAGAATCCTCAGAGGGTTAATAAAAATAATTTAACATTCCATAACCCTTCCTGACCTATTTCTTCTTACCCCCATTTTTTTTAATAAATCGGTGCAGCTGCGCGACGTTTAAAAAGCCCCCCCCCCCTCTCGGAGTATCTTCAGCCAGCTATGAATCCTGTCTTTGTGTTCCTACCACTGAATTTCCTATTCTTTTGTGTTCTTGGGGGAGTGTGGTGGGGTTGGTTGGTTGGTTGGATGGGGCGGGGGGCTAGTAATGATGGGGGGCCAGAAGCTGGACTCCGTTCCAGTGCAGCTGGGGGC